>JAJQKJ010000276.1:0-107500 GCA_029574335.1 Rana kukunoris | reverse complement strand
CATTGAAGCAGAACCAATGGAAGGGCGTTACATCTGACTCGCCCAATCCCCTGTACAAACGAAGAGTATACGGAACACGGTGTGCCTTACTCTTGTACTCAATGCTGCTCCATTGCATTCCACCAGATTAGGTTGCAAACATGGCATTTGCTGGCACTGGGCACGCTGGCATGAATAGACTTGTGGTCTGAGTTGTTGTAAGCACACTAATCATTTTATTGGTAGTGACTCATTTAACCCATTCCTACCTGCAGAATGGTAATTTATGTTCCCCGGCCTGATGCCGGTCACTGGGGACAGGGTAACAAACATCCTCTCCTTGAACTCTACTTTGCACGGCTGGTGGCTCTGAACCCTGACTGGCACTGACCACTCTGTTCTGCAGAATGTTTATTAAAGTTCTCCGGCCTGATGCCTATTACTGGAGACTGGTTAACAAACATCCTCCTTCCCCGTGAGCTCCATTGTGCATGGCTGGTGGCTCTCAATCCCATCGGTCACTGACCACTCTGTTCCCCAGAATGTCTATGTAAGTTCCCCAGCCTGATAGCTGTTGGTCGGACTGGTTGACGAACATCTCGCCCCCCCCCACCCCCCACCCCCATGAGCTCCTTTTTGCATGACTGGTGGCTCTCAATCCCATGTGTCACCACTGTTACCCAGAATGTCTGTTAAAGTTCCTCAGCCTGATGGCTGTTGGTCGGGACTGGTTAACAAACATCCCCCCCCCCCATTGAGCTCCACTTTGCATGGCTGGTTGCTCTCATTCCCATCTGTCACTGACCACTCTGTTAACCAGTCCCGACCAACAGCCATTCATCAGGCTGGGGTACTTTATTAGACATTCTGAGCAACAGAGTGGTCAGTGATAGATGGGATTGAGAGCCACCAGCCATGCAAAGTGGAGCTCAAGGAGAGGGAAGGTGTTTGTTAACCAGTCCCGACCAACATCCATCAGGCTGGGAAACATAAATCGACATTCTGGGAAACAGAGTGGTCAGTGACAGGTGGGTTTGAGAGCCACCAGCCATGCAAAGTGGAGCTCAAGGGGAGGGATGATGTTTAACCAGTCCCGACCAACATCCATCAGGCTGGGAAACTTTAATGGACATTCTGGGGAACAAACATTTTCCATCCCCTTGAGCTCCACTTTGCATGGCTGGTGGATCTCCATCCCATCTGTCACTGAGCCACTCTGTTCCCTGGAATGTCTATTTAAGTTCCCCAGCCTGATGGCTGTTGGTCGGGACTGGTTAATAAACATCCCCCCCCCTTTGTGCCCTACTTTGCATGGCTGGTGGCTCTCAATCACATCTTTCACTGACCGCTCTGTTAACCAGTCCCGACCAACAGCCATCAGTCTGGGGAACTTTGATAGACATTCTGGGGGACAAACATCTTCCCCTTCCACTTGAGCTCCACTTTGCATGGCTGGTGGCTCTCCATCCCATCGGTCACTGACCACTCTGTTCCCCAGAATGTCTATTAAAGTTCCCCAGCCTGATGGCTGTTGGTCGGGACTGGTTAACAAACATTCCACCCCCCTTGAGCTCCACTTTGCATGGCTGGTGGCTCTCAATCCCATCTGTCACGGACCTCTCTGTTAACCAGTCCAGAGGAACAGCCTTCAGGCTGGGGAACAGAATGGTCCGTGACAGATGGGATTAAGAGCCAACAGCCATGCAAAGTGGAGCTCAAGTGGAGTGAAGATGTTTGTGAAGATGTTTGTCACCCAGTCCCGACCAACAGCTATCAGGCTGGGGAACTTTAATAGACATTCTGGGGAACAAACATCTTCCCTCCCCTTCAGCTTCACTCTGTTCCCCAGAATGTCTATTAAAGTTCCCCAGCCTAATGGCTGTTGGTTGGGGCTGGTTAGCAAACACCCCCCCCCCCCCCCCCAGTTCCACTTTGCATGGCTGGTGGCTCTCAATCCCATCTGTCACTGACCGCTCTGTTAACCAGGTTTGGGTGACTTTAGATTTTTTTTTTTTAAAAGGGGGGCTGGACTCTCTTTTTTAAAAGGGGGGCTGGACTCTCTTTTTTAAAAGGGGGGCTGGACTCTCTTTTTTAAAAGGGGGGCTGGACTCTCTTTTTTAAAAGGGGGGCTGGACTCTCTTTTTTAAAAGGGGGGCTGGACTCTCTTTTTTAAAAGGGGGGCTGGACTCTCTTTTTTAAAAGGGGGGCTGGACTCTCTTTCTTTTTTAAAAGGGGGGCTGGACTCTCTTTCTTTTTTAAAAGGGGGGCTGGACTCTCTTTCTTTTTTAAAAGGGGGGCTGGACTCTCTTTCTTTTTTAAAAAGGGGGCTGGACTCTCTTTCTTTTTTAAAAAGGGGGCTGGACTCTCTTTTTTAAAAGGGGGGCTGGACTCTCTTTTTTAAAAGGGGGGCTGGACTCTCTTTTTAAAAGGGGGGCTGGACTCTCTTTTTAAAAGGGGGGCTGGACTCTTTTTTTAAAAGGGGGGGCTGAACTCTTTTTTTAAAAGGGGGGGCTGGACTCTTTTTTTAAAAGGGGGGGCTGGGTTCTTTTTTTTAAAAGGGGGGCTGGGCTTTCTTTTTTTAAAAGGGGGGCTGGGCTCTCTTAAAAGGGGGGGCTGTACACTCTTTTATGTTAAAGGTGAAGAGATAGGTGGAGGGGGTGGGCTGAGGACTAAGATGTGAAAAGGTTAGAGGGGGGGGGGGGGGGTGTTTGTGAACACAGAGGTGATAAAGAGGTTTCTAATATGAAAGGGGCTCCTGATGTAAAGGAGGGACCCCGTTTCCAATTGTTTGAGATTTTGAATACTTGTGAGTGAAGAAAGGTTGGGGGAACGCTGGTGTAGAAGAACTCAAGTATCCTTGCAAGAGCTCCGACCTGAACACTACTAAACGCCTTTGGGATGAAGTCTTGACTGTAAGCCAGGTCTTCTCATCCAACATCAGTACCTGACCCCACCAATATTCTTTTGGCTGATTGGGCACGCATTTCCCACAGACCTCCTACAAAATATTGTGCAGAGCGTTTCCAGAAGAGTGGAGTCTATTATAGCCTTAAAGGAAGGCCAACTCCGTCTTCATGTCCATGGTTCTAGAATGGGATGTCCATCAGGGTCATGTCGGTGTGATGGTCGGGTGTCCTTCCACCCGCACTCCTCTTTGTGTATCCTTGGGAATCCCCTGTTGGTGAGGTAGTCTCCCACCTGTCGCTGCGCAGAACGTTACACAATACAGACCAGATTTTCTACACCTGAGTGAAAAACAAGTCTCTTCGGTCAGGTCTCATCTTGCACACTGCCAGTTATGCAACCGGGCCAATTTCTGTTTGTCTTCTCTTTATAACTTCAGAGCGGGGGAGAGCGATTCCTATTTACTTTCCCATCCACGGCCAATTGCGTCTGCAAGGTCCTCTGCGCCTCAATATCGCTGCCGCCATTTCTTTTATAAAGGATGTGTTTTGTTTTTTTGCAACCACAAGTTTAATCTTTGTATCTGGTGTGAATGATTTCACAGCAAAATAAATCCTTTGTTGGGGGTTTCTGTGTAGGAATCGCTTTCCCGGCACAAGCTTTTAGTGAGATGTCCACATGGGGCCCCTCTGAGAGCTTCTCTAATGGTTCTGGGGCAATAGTTTATATTTTTGGTTGAGTTTTTTTTTGTTTTGTTTTTTATACTAATGTGTAATTAGATATTTTTTTTGTTTTTAAAGCGGATCTCCACCCTAAAGTGGAGTCGCGCTGATCGGAACCCTCCCCTCCTTCGATGTCACATTTGACACCTTTCAGGAGGGAGGAGGGTGCAGATACCTAAAGACAGGCATTTGCACCCACTTCCGACCACAGCAGAGTCGGGCAAAAGACGGGTTTTCCTAGCTTCCCGTCGCCCCCCCCCCCGTTGTGTGCTGGGAACTCTCGGCTCCCAGCACACAGCAGGAGCCAATCAGAGGGCGCAGCGCGACTCGCGCATGCGCCGTAGGGAACCGGGCAGTGAAGCCGGAGTGCTTCACTTCCTGGTTCCCTCACCGTGGATGGAGGGGGGAGCAGCAGAGATGAGCGATCGCTCCAGGACAGGTAAGTGTCCTACTATTAAAAGTCAGCAGCTGCAGTATTTGTAGCTGCTGGCTTTTAATATTTTTTTTTAATGGGCCATCCGCTTTAACATAAAACATTTAAAGCCAAAATAAAATCTTTAACCCCTTCCCACCCAGCCCCGGTTTTCCTTTTAACCACTTAAGCCCCGGACCATTATGCAGCTAAAGGACCTTGCCCCTTTTTGCGATTCGGCACTGCGTCGCTTTAACTGACAATTGCGCGGTCGTGCGACGTGGCTCCCAAACAAAATTGACGTCCTTTTTTTCCCACAAATAGAGCTTTCTTTTGGTGGTATTTGATCACCTCTGCGTTTTTTTATTTTTTGCGCTATAAACAAAAATAGAGCGACAATTTTGAAAAAAAATGCAATATTTTTTACTTTTTGCTATAATAAATATCCCCAAAAAAAGATATAAAAAAAATGTGTTTTTTCCTCGATTTAGGCCGATACGTATTCATCTACATATTTTTGGTAAAAAAAAAAATCGCAATAAGCGTTTATCGATTGGTTTGCGCAAAATATATAGCGTTTACAAAATAGGGGATAGTTTTATGGCATTTTTGTTAATAATTTTTGTTTCTACTAATGGCGGCGAACAGCGTTTTTTTTTTTTTTCTCGTGACTACAACATTATGGCGGACACATCGGACACTTTTCACACATTTTTGGGACCATTGTCATTTTCACAGTGAAAAGTGCTATTAAAATGCACCGATTACTGTGAAAATCACAATTGCAGTTTAGGAGTTAACCACTAGGAGTCGCTGACGGGGTAAAGTGTGACCTCATCTGTGTTTCTGTAGGGGGGTGGGGCTGAACATGTGACATCATTGATCACCGTTCCCTATAACAGGGAACAGACGATCACTGACACTGCCACAGTGAAGAACAGGGAAGCTGTGTTTACACTCACCTCTCCCCGTTCTTCAGCTCTTGTGACCGATCGCGGGACACTGGTGGCGATTTGGTCACGAAGCTTCGGACCAGGTCGCGCGCGACCATGGCTGGGCACCTAAAGGGGACGTATCCTTAAATGATTGTGCCAAGCCGTGCCATTCTGCCAACGTATATCGGCATTAGGTGGTCCTTAAGTGGTTAATAGGACATGTATGCGAAGGGGTGGAAAGCATCAGTGATCATGTGATTGGCTGTCACAGTGGTCACATGATTGGGAGCGAGTCCTACTGGCTACTGATTGTTAGTAGCGACAGAGAGCTGTGTTTGACAGCTTGGTCTCTGTGCTGGGAACGTGCAGTGAGCGCGCTCTCAGGGCTAGTCCACACTACAAAAACGTCCCCCAGATTTGTTCCGGGTGCGTTCCTGCACGCAGGATTTTCATGCTTTTTTTTTTTTTTATACTTTCCGGTGCGTTTTTGATGCGTTCCATGTGATTTTTGTTCTATTTTTTTTTTTTTTGTTTTTACTTCCTCTTTCTGGTTCTTTACTGTACTGGAGGCCATACAGTTTTTATACGTTTTAGGTGCCTTTTTAATGCGTTTTAGTTCTGTGCAGGGAAAATGCAGCATGTTCTACTTTTTCTTTCTGGGACCGAGAACGTACTGGCACTGCAAGCACTGGCGTGAACTATGCCATTAAAAGCCATGTAATCTACTTTCTGTGCGTTTTTTTGGATGCAGAAAAAAAAGCACTGGAATGATTTCCCCGACTTGTTCATTCCCCGAATAAGTTGGGGTAGGTGGTACACTTTTGGATATTCTTCAATGGGAAACCCTAACCGACCTTTGACCTTTAACCCTAAGTGCATCTTCACTTAGTAACTCTCCCCACCCTAAAACCCCTACCTTTCCCGGATCCCGCTTGTTTTTTTTTGTTTTTTTTATCGGGAAAAAGGGGGAAAATACATTTTGGGCTCGCTCGCCATCTACAAGTTCCTCCTGAAACTCATAGGACGTGTGGGCTGCCTCGCGAAAAATCATTTGTGCGAAGCGCGCGCAAACCACTTTCCCCAACTTAGTTGGGGTAAGCGGTACACTTTGGTGGGGTCAGCCGTGCCCCATGACCTTTGACCTCTGGGAACCCGCCTTTTGACCTTTGACTTCTGGGGGAGATCCCTGTTCCAATTCCTGAGTCCTAGCCTTATTCTTCAATGGGGAACCCTAACTGACTTTTGACCTTTAACCCTAAGTGATTCTCCCCACCCTAAGGCCCCATTCACACCTGAGCGTATCATTTTTGAGCGTTTTTTCCGCCGTTTTGTCGCACGTATTCGCACGTTTGCATAAAGCGGGGTCAACGTTTTTGATTTTAGCCAGTACGAAAAATGATCATCTCTTTCATCATTTGTTGCTATGTTTTTAAATTATTATTTTTTCCTTCTTCCTGGGTGAATATTCTATTTCACCGAGTGGATTAAAGCGACAAAACGCCAGACGCTAGACGCTTGAATCAAGCGTTTCTTTGGGAATACAAACGTTCAAATACGCCCAAATCAGCCCAATTTGAGCGACAAAAAAGGGTCCAGAACTTGTTTGAGCTTCAGCCGTTTGGCTTCAGATGTTTTGGAGTGGAGATGTGAACCATCTCCATTGAGAATGATGGGATTTTTTTCCCCTCTAGCGTTTTGGAGCTTCAGGCGACAAAACGCTCAGGTGTGAATGCACCCAAACCCCTGCCTTTCCCATATCCCGCTCGGTTTCTTGGAAAAACCCTAAGTGCATCTACACTTAGTGACTCCTCACCCTAAAATCCCTACCTTTCCCAGATCCCACTTGGTTTGTCGGAAAAAGTGGAAAAATTATTTTTTTAGGGTCGCTCGCCATGTAGAAGATCCTCCTGATGAAACTCATAGGACACGCGGGCAGAGGAGTCCACGTTCGGATTGCCCTTCAGAGGGCATTTAATGGGTGGTATGGAGGCAATATATCCCTTCCCTTCCTGTGCATAGCACATGCTTACCACCAATTTAAATGGGCTGTGTTCCACAGTAGCGGTATTGCCCACTGACATGCGACAGCAGGGTTCATTTTTTCCACGCTATAGGTACACCCCACCCCCATTTGCCTTTGCAGCGTAAAGGAGAGTGGTAGGGGACGGTAAGATCTTGACCTTCGTATTTTTGTAATCCAGTTTGTAGGCAGCAGGTGGCGCTTTAGGTCTCCCTTTCACTTTTTTATCCTTATCTCCTTACCACCTATTCTAAAATGCCTGTATTATTATTATTATTATTATTATTATTATTATTATTATAATACAGGATTTAAATAGCCAACAGTTTACGCAGTGCTTTACAATATAAAAGGAAGACATTACATTTACAATAAAATACAAGAGTGTTAAGAGGGCCCTGCTCATAAAAGCTTACAATCTATAATAGATTTTTACAGAGTGCAATAGCTCAAGCCTTGAATTTACAAACACTCAAATGACTTAAGACAGGCAATTCCTGCTGTGTTGTCTGTTTTGACAACTCGTGTTAATCCTGTTCCCCAAATCTCAATATTGTGGTCCTTTTGACCGTTTTTAGTTTCCGTAGAATAACTTTTTTTAAATCGCATTTGAAATTTTGACCTAATTTTTCCTCTATTTTTTTTGCACAGGTAATCTTCCGGCCTCCCCTGGACCTCTATGATGTGCTGATCCACTTAAACCCCAAGCATGTTCCCCGGCACCGAGAGGCGGTGGATCAGGCCGCTAAGTCGTTTTTCCGCGGTCTCCTAGAGGAGGACGCTAAAGTCAAGGCCCTGAAGTTCCCCGTGGTGGATTATGACCCGGCTCAGTTATACCTTCAATCTCTCAGGGTGAGAATCTACTTTAAAAATTTACTGTTTCGCTTCAAATGCTTTTCATTTATCGATCAGTTTAACCACTTCAGCCCCGGAAGGTTTTACCCCCTTCATGACCAGGCCATTTTTGCGATACAGCACCGCGTTACTTTAACTGACCATTGCACAGTCATGCAATGCTGTACCCAAACACTATAATATATACTGTGTGTGTGAGTACTTGTACTGTGTGTGTGTGCGTACTTGTACTGTGTGTGTGTGCGTACTTGTACTGTGTGTGTGTGCGTACTTGTACTGTGTGTGTGTGTGCGTACTTGTACTGTGTGTGTGTGTGCGTACTTGTACTGTGTGTGTGTGCGTACTTGTACTGTGTGTGTGTGCGTACTTGTACTGTGCGTGTGCGTACTTGTACTGTGCGTGTGCGTACTTGTACTGTGCGTGTGCGTACTTGTACTGTGCGTGTGCGTACTTGTACTGTGCGTGTGCGTACTTGTACTGTGCGTGTGCGTACTTGTACTGTGCGTGTGCGTACTTGTACTGTGCGTGTGCGTACTTGTACTGTGCGTGTGCGTACTTATACTGTGTGTGTGTGTGTACTTGTACTGTGTGTGTGTGTGTGTGTGTGTGTATACTTGTACTGTGTGTGTGTGTACTTGTACTGTGTGTGTGTACTTGTACTGTGTGTGTGTGTGTGTGTACTTGTACTGTGTGTGTGTGTGTACTTGTACTGTGTGTGTACTTGTACACTGTGTGTGTGTGTGTGTGTACTGTGTGATGCTTTTACTAAGGATCTAGTTGTTGTTTAGCAGGGAATGAACAAACAAGGAGATCCCCGGGTCACTAAACAAAGCTCTGTGTTGTTTACATTCACAGAGCTGTGTTCAGCAATGCTCAGAGCCGATCACTGAGTGCCGGAGATCAATCATTGGCCGGTACCCGGTGATCGGCATGTGGTGTGATGAATCCCAGCACAGAAGGGAGCGCACGTGCCCGCCCCTACCCGGAAAAGCAGAATGGTGATTCTGTGAAGCCGGCCCGCACTGTCGCAGTAAAGCGGGTCACTATTGGATTGTTACCGTCTCGTCTTGTCCAGTTGGTTGCCTCCGTGTCGTCCTCCTGACACAGCGCTTTCCATCAGAAGCCGGGTGACCTCTCGCTCCACCTTTATCTAGTAGGAGGCGGCACTGTACTCTGCGATGTATCCGTCTCACGTTTTCTCTCCCCTCAGGACTCCTACGGGGATTTCGCTCTGTTCTTCTACGATAAACACGGAGGGGATGTTGTTGGCGTTCTGTGGAATCCCTCCAGCTTCGCACCGCAGGCTTTTAAGGTAAGGAGGAAAATATCGGCTTGTTAAACATTTACATTTGGTATTGGGGAAGGTGCACGATCCTTTATAAAAAGAGCCGGATTCATTCCTAAAATGCACAAAATACCCGATATTACCAAAAGTATTGGGACACTTGCCTATAAAAAATTTTTTTTTATATATATATAACATTTTATTTTATTTTTTTTCTTAAAGGCAAGTGTCCCAATAATTTTGACAATATAGTGTAGATAGGAATACATTTTATTATATTAAAAAAAAAAAATCTATCTACACTATGTTGTCAAAATTATTGGGACACTTGCCTTTAAGAAAAAAAATATATAATCACATTTTCTTGATTTAGTGACACTAAAATAACAAAACAAATGGGGGAAAAAAACTGCAGAAAAAATATTGACTTAGGAGAGAAGGGAGACGAGGAGTTTATTAGGACTGATTATGGTTACTGTATATACTCAAGTATAAGCCCACCCAAATATAAGCTGGGAAAACGTATTGACTTGAGTATAAGCCTAGGGTTTCCATCTGCTTGCTTCACTGTGCCCATGCCTAGTCATGGTAGTCTATAGAAGGGGTGCCTGGCTTTGAAAAATCAGTGTTCCCCGGCCATAGCTCCCCCAGACAACAAACTTTGCAAACTTTTAGAGGAGAAATTACCATTTCCGGGTCCAGGGGACCTACGACCATCCGGTACCGGGTCCCCAAAGTCACCGGAGAAATTACCATTTAACATTGGAGTCTATGGAAGGGGTGCCGGGCTTTGAAAAAAATCGGTGCTCCCCGGCCGTAGGTCCCCCAGACAACAAACTTTGCACTCTTGTAGAGGAAGAGTGGGGCTACATGTGTGCCAAGTTAGAGCAGAGACTGTGAGCCAGGTCTTCTCGTCCAACATCAGTGTCTGACCTCCATAAATGCTCTTCTGGAAGAATGGGCAAACCTTCCCAAAGACTCACTCCTAAACCTTGTGGACGGCCTTCTCAGAAGAGTTGAAGCTGTTAAAGAACCTTATGGACTAAAGCCCCATACACACCATCAGATTATCTGCAGATATTTCTCTTCGGATTTACCAAAACCATGTAGTGCAAGGGCCGGCCTGATTGCATACAAATTGAACTCTTAAGATTTGACCTCATGTTATATGGTTTTGGTAAATCTGAAGACAAAAATCTGCAGATAATCTGATGGTGTGTATGAGGCTTAAGACTGGGACGCCATTTCTTTCTCGTACATCACGGGACACAGAGCGGCATATTCATTACTATGTGGGTTATATGGAGTACCTTCAGGTGTGGACACTGGCAATCTTCAAACAGGAAGTCCCCTCCCTATATAACCCCCTCCCCTAGAGGGAGTCCCTCAGTTTTTTCGCCAGTGTCTTAGGTGTTGGTCACGGAATAGCTTTGCTCCACATCCTTGGGATTAAGGGCGGGCTACCGGATCTGTCCAAGGAGCCTCAGTGCCAAAGTGGACAGTACCCGGGCCCCAAACCGTGGGGTTTTGCCTATAATGCTCCTCTTTGGAGGGCTGGACCCTGGGCCCAGGACTTGGAGTTTGCAAAAACCATAAAGTTCCTGTTTTGCCAGGGTGCTATATAGGTCCAGGACAGTGGGTACCTTCATAGGACCCCAGGGCCTGAAGGTCTACTACGCTACCCACGGAGATGGGAGAAGATTGGATCAGTTTGCTGGTCAAACATCCTGCAGCATGGAGCAGGTAAGGGGGAGCCTGCGGGACTTGGTTCGACAGCAGGCTCCCCGGGGTAACCTAAAAGGGGGGATAGCCTAAGTATGCTCTGCATGGGCAACCGTGATCACTATGTCTAAAAGAGACAGGATGACACCCTTTCTCCCCCCATCACTAGGCCCCCCTGTCTAAATATGTGTTGCTAGCTAACCTGCTGTTTCTTCCTAGGGCTAGTAAGGATCCCTAGGGGCCTTGAGAGAGTCCTACCTGGCCGGGGGTTTGAATCTGCCGCCTGTTTCTGCGTGCCTGGATCTCCAGCAGCGCGGCTCCTCCATGTTCCTCCTGTATCCGGCATATGCGCGCGTGCGCGCGCACGTCTTATTGACGTTTTTCGCGCCGTCCAGACAGGAGGGCGGGGGGGGGGCGGGCCTGCGGCGTCATACAGGGGCGCGCCTTTGTGCTGTTATAGACAGCAGGCCTTGTCAGGGCTCAGTCTGAGGCTGATTTTTTCAAGGAGAGGACGCAGAGCGGCAGAACAGTGACTCCCGGTGGCGGAAGAGGGGTAGTACATGTGGACTTTGTTCCAATGCCTTTATTGTTAAGCCAAGAAATCCCCCTTATTTTGCAGCAGGTTGGAGGCTGGCAAACTTAAATTAGGGTCATTGTAGGTTGTCAAATATATAATATATAATATATAATTATTTAAAAAAAAAAAAAAAAAAAAAAAAGAAAAGACCAACATACGGGCCCATCAGTTTTTGGGGACACTAGTGATCTATTCTCCCCTAAACTCTGAAAATTGTACTCCTGGCCACTACAGTCTGTTGTGTGGCCGGAGTCCCTCGATTTTGTATTATGGCTTCCAAGGGTTCGGGGTCAAAGGGGACAAAAAAGACCAAAAAACAAAAGGGGTCCCTTTCTGATTCTGATATGCCGATACTTTCCCCGCAACTTATTAATTTAAGAAGCGCCTTGGATGAGCCATTAGGGGGATCTGGTGCGGAGGCTGGCCCAGATCAGCCCAGCCCTGTGTTTATCACAGAGGAGATGCTAGCCGTATCCCTAGGGGGGCTAGAAGAGAGAATAGCGGCATTGATCGCCAGAGCTATTCCTGGTAAGAAACGGGTTAGATCCCCATCACCAGGGGGTGTATCCTCAGATGCTGAGATTCTCTCTCCGGAGGAATTAGAATCACAGGAGGATCAACTGGACCTGAACCAAGAGGGTTCAGGGATGGAGGGGTCTACCTCTGAGGAACCATTTTCAGACTCCCAGACAGAGAGACTGTGGGTACAGTCTTTGACGGACATGGTCCGCTCGGCATTTAGTTTGCCATTGCCAGAACTTCAGGTTCCTCCGGTATCCTCTCTGGGCTCTTTGAAAGCCCCGTTAAGCAACGCAGTTTTTCCGGTCCATCCTCTCTTGGAGGAATTGATCTTTCGGGATTGGGTACGGCCGGACAGGGTTTTTCTGCCACCGAAAAGATTTGCGGTCATTTATCCCATGGAGGAAAAATTCTCCAAGAAGTGGAGGCTCCCAGTAGTGGATGCAGCCATCTCATGTGTGAATAAATCACTAACTTGCCCGGTGGAAAACATACATATGTTTAAAGATCCGGTTGATAAAAGATTAGAGACACTTTTAATAGCATCCTTTGCTACGGCAGGAGCAGTGGTGCAGCCAGCGGTAGCTGCAATTGGAGTTTGTCAGGCATTAAAAGACCAGACAAAAGAAATGTTAAAGGACATGCCTACCCAACAAGCAGAAGAGTTTGCTGACATTCCCAGAGCTCTGTGTTTCGCGGTAGATGCTATAAAAGATTCCATCCAGCAGGCTTCTCGTTTATCACTATGTTTGGTACACATGAG
The DNA here is from genome assembly GCA_029574335.1 of Rana kukunoris. NCBI lineage: Eukaryota > Metazoa > Chordata > Amphibia > Anura > Ranidae > Rana > Rana kukunoris. The sequence continues at coordinate 94,807 of JAJQKJ010000276.1, read as the reverse complement.
AAGGCTCTTATGGTTGAAGAACTGGGCGGCAGAACCCCCATGCAAAAAGCTTCTGGCAGGATTTCCCTTCCATGGAGGACGACTCTTCGGAGAAGATCTGGATAAATATATTCAGACTATTTCAAATGGCAAGAGTACCCTTTTACCGGTCAAAAAGACATTCCGGGCTCCTACATTTAAAAGGCAGTTTTTTCCTGTCTCGGGGCCCTCTAATTCCAGGCAGTATCGACGGCCGCCTGCACGATCCAACGTTAACAGTAGATCGCAGGGACAGACCCCTGGGGGTAAGAAGCCGTGGTATCGCAAGCCGTCAAAGACAGCCCCTAAGTCTGCCTTATGAAGGGGCGCCCCCACTCTCACGGGTGGGGGGAAGGCTTCGTCTCTTCTCAGAAGTTTGGGAAGCCAAGATCCCCGACAATTGGGCCCGGGCATCTGTAACCACAGGTTACAGATTGGAGTTTCTAAGATATCCTCCGCCTCATTTTCAAGAATCAAGGCTACCAAGGGATCCAGCAAGGAAGGCCTCAATACTGGCAGCTTTGGATCACCTGCTTTGCCAGGACGTAATTATAGAAGTGCCAGCCCAAGAGCAAGGCCTAGGTTTCTATTCCAATCTCTTTGTCATACCAAAGCCCAACGGCGATGTCAGGCCAATCTTGGACCTAAAGAGGTTAAACGCTTATCTAAGGGTGCGGTCCTTCCGGATGGAATCCATCCGGTCAGCAGCCGCCGCGCTTCAGAAAGACGATTTTCTGGCCTCCATAGACATAAAAGATGCTTACCTTCATGTACCAATCTTTCAGTCGCATCAAAGGTTTTTACGCTTCGCGGTGGGGCAGCGACACTTCCAATTCAGGGCGCTCCCTTTCGGGCTGGCCACGGCCCCCCGGGTATTCACGAAGATCCTAGCCCCAGTTCTGGCCAATTTAAGGATCCAAGGAGTCACAGTCCTAGCATACTTGGACGACCTTTTAATCATAGATCACTCACGGACGGGTCTGCAAAAGGCAGTAAACCTCACGGTTCGGTACCTCGAAGAATTTGGCTGGGTCCTAAACCAGGGAAAGTCAGCATTCCAGCCTACAAAGCAGTTGGAATACCTCGGCATGAGGTTAGACACAGAACATCAAAAGGTGTTCCTGCCCCTTGTAAAGATCAAGGCGATCAAGGGGTTGGTTCAGTTGGTTTTAAACAAGAAAAGACCAACTATTCGCCTGTGTATGCGATTACTAGGCAAGCTAGTGGCCACATTCGAGGCAGTACCATACGCTCAGATCCACACTCGCGTCCTACAGGCAGCCATTCTAGCAGCCTGGGGCAAGAGGGCACATGCCTTAGAGTCCCCTTTGACGCTATCATCAAGGGTCCGACAGAGCCTGGCCTGGTGGTTGAACCCTCAGAATCTTCTAAAGGGAAGATCCTTCAGCCCTGTTGTCTGGAAGGTAGTTACCACAGACGCCAGCCTGGCAGGCTGGGGGGCGGTCTTCGAAGGGTTCTCCCGCCAGGGAACTTGGGTGAAAGCAGAGAGGCAGCTCCCCATCAATATCTTGGAAATCAGAGCTGCTCGCCTAGCCCTGTTGGCGTGGACCTCCAGATTAAAGGGGTTCCCGGTGAGAATCCAGTCAGACAATGCCACGGCGGTGGCATACATAAACCACCAAGGGGGAACCAGGAGCCAGGCCGCTCAAAGGGAAGTGAACTTGATTTTTCAATGGGCAGAGGTTCATGTACCCTGCATTTCAGCGATATTCATTCCCGGAGTGGACAACCTGCAGGCAGACTTCTTAAGTCGCCAGAGTCTGTTGCCAGGGGAGTGGTCTCTGCATCCCCAGGTCTTTCAGACAATCTGCCAGAGGTGGGGAACGCCAGACGTAGATATAATGGCATCCAGGTTCAACAAGAAACTAGACAGGTTCGTGTCGCGAGCGAGGGATCCTATGGCCTGCGGAACCGATGCGTTGGTTTGCCCTTGGCATCAATTCAAACTTCTATATGCATTCCCTCCACTACAGTTACTCCCCCGCCTGTTGCGCAAGATCAGAGTGGAGCACAAGCCAGTCATTCTAATAGCTCCAGCTTGGCCCCGGAGGGCTTGGTACTCACTAGTCCTGAAGATGGCAGTAGGAGACCCTTGGACTCTTCCTCTACAACCAGACCTACTCTCACAAGGCCCGATCCTCCACCCTACATTACAGCGTCTAAATTTGACGGCCTGGAGGCTGAATCCCTGATTCTCAGGGGTAGGGGTCTGTCTAAGCAGGTAATCCCTACCCTGATTAAGGCTAGAAAGCCGGTCTCCAGGGTAATTTATTACAGGGTGTGGAGGAACTATATAGGCTGGTGTGAATCCAAAAGATGGAATTGCCGCAAATATACTATTGATAGGGTGTTAAGTTTTCTCCAGCTAGGAGTGGATAAAGGCCTGGCACTAAGCACAATCAAAGGACAGATCTCAGCTCTGTCAGTGTGGTTTCAGAGGCCGCTGGCCACCCACTCGCTGGTAAAGACCTTCTTACAGGGGGTCTTGCGTATTAATCCTCCTGTCAAGTCACCAGTTTGTCCTTGGGACCTAAATCTTGTCCTGTCCACTCTACAGAAACAGCCTTTTGAGCCTTTGGCTGAGATTCCTTTACTCTTACTGACAAGAAAATTGGTTTTCTTGGTCGCCATAGTTTCGGCCAGGAGAGTGTCAGAATTAGCAGCCTTATCGTGTAAGGAACCATATCTTGTTCTGCATAAGGACAGGGCAGTTCTCCGGCCCCATCCTTCCTTTCTACCAAAGGTTATATCCAAATTTCACTTAAACCAGGATTTGGTACTTCCATCCTTCTTTCCAAAACCTACATCTAGAAAGGAGGGGTTGCTGCATACCTTGGATATTGTCCGGGCCATGAAGGCCTATCTTAAAGCTACGGAAAAGATCCGGAAAACAGATGTGTTATTCGTTCTACCAGATGGCCCCAAGAAGGGGCAGGCAGCTGCAAAATCCACCATCTCGAGATGGATTAGACAATTAATCATTCAAGCCTACGGATTGAAGAGGTTGCCCCCTCCGTTGTCGGTAAAGGCCCATTCTACCAGGGCCATGGGCGCCTCTTGGGCAGCACACCATCAGATCTCTATGGCTCAGATATGCAAGGCGGCAACGTGGTCATCAGTCCACACGTTTACAAGGTTTTATCAACTAGACGTGAGAAGAAATGCGGATACTGCCTTTGGTCAGGCAGTACTACAGGCTGCAGTTTGAAATCCTCGGGATCAGAAACACCCTTGGTTATATAAAAAAAAAAAAAAAAAGAAAAGGGTTCTTCTTTCTTGACTAATTTGGAAATATTATTATGATTTGAGTTTAACTCTAAAATTGAATCCTTCTTTGGAAGATGTCTCCCTCCCCTCATTAAAGCATTGCTTTCGGACATCCCACATAGTAATGAATATGCCGCTCTGTGTCCCGTGATGTACGAGAAAGAAAAAGGGATTTTTAAATACAGCTTACCTGTAAAATCCTTTTCTTGGAGTACATCACGGGACACAGAGCTCCCACCCCTCTTTTGGGTGACCATTTTGGGAGGCATACTGCTTGCTACAAAACTGAGGGACTCCCTCTAGGGGAGGGGGTTATATAGGGAGGGGACTTCCTGTTTGAAGATTGCCAGTGTCCACACCTGAAGGTACTCCATATAACCCACATAGTAATGAATATGCCGCTCTGTGTCCCGTGATGTACTCCAAGAAAAGGATTTTACAGGTAAGCTGTATTTAAAAATCCCTTTTTTTCAACTCCGGCATTCCCTCAACTCCCAATTTGTCAATCCTGCATTGGCTCTCGAGATCCCTCTCCTGGTTGATATTGTGACTGGATCTGATCACAAGAAACTCATCTCCCAACTCTATTGCTACCTCATACAGCCCTCTGCGACAGCCACTTCATACCGCCTTAAAGACCGTTGGGAACCTGACATTGGCACGGTGTCCGATGCGGACTGGAGTGAGGCCCTTGCTAACTGTAAGACGGTCTCCCCTAAACTATCTGACCGCCTCACCCACCTGTTCATTCTCCACAGGTCGTACCTAACACCTCACCGCATTTCCAAATTTAAGAATGACCAAGACCCCAACTGCCCCGGCTGTGGCCACCCTGATGCCTCCTTTTTTCACCTACTCTGGGCCTGTCCTCCTATCCAGGGGTTCTGGACTCAGGTGGTCCGGTTCCTCCATGATCGGATGGGCTCCCCTGTGTCCCTCTGCCCCCGCCAGTGCATACTGGGACTTCTCTCCCTTCCTGAAGAGGAAAAATATCTCAACACATTTCTGCAAGAAACGTTATTCCTTGCTCGATTGCAAATTGCCAGGCGCTGGATGAGGGGAGCCCCGCCCTCCCTGCAACAGTGGATTAGTGCTGTCAATGCTGCCCTCCCTTATAAAAAATGTTATATGCCAACAGAGGCTGCCCGCAGAAATATAACAAGGTTTGGGACAGGTGGCTGGGGGACTCCTCCTCCTGCACTGATGTGGGCTAGATGCGGTTCCCATACGCGGTCTGCCAACTTCCCCTATAGCATCCCCCCCCCCCCCCACTCCCCGTACGGTTGCTTGATGCCCCCTAACCTGTACCACACCAGTAGTGACCCCCACTGTTACTCCTTGCCAACTCTATTCATGTTTATGTTCATGTACAATGTCAAATGGATCTACTTGTACCTGTAGTGCATGTTGCACTTCTTACCCGACTGTACTCCTGTCTTTACCTTATGCTCAATAAAAGTTGTTTTGATATAAAAAAAAAAAAAAAAGACTGGGACGCCATTAAAGTTCAGGTGAGTGTAAAGGCAGGCGTCCCAATACTTTGCATAATAGAGTGTATAAAAGGGATATTAAAATAGTTTGGTAAATAACAGTAGAGGTTGTTGATTCTGAGAATATCCAATTACCTCCATTAGCTCAGCAAGGAATTTGGATTGTGCATATAGGGTTGTATGTATGGAGGTTTTTATTTATTTTTTCTTGCAGTATATGGCCAGGGTTTTTTATTGATACTTATTTTATATTTTTTTATCTCTGGCAGACCACCAATATTAACGGGCGGATGATGGACAGTAAAAGCTCATTACTGGTCCCCAATGTGGAGGCCATTCTGGAGGATTTTGAGATTCTGGGTAAAGGCTTGGTGCTGCGTGTAGAGTCACGGACAGAGAAATGGAACATCTGATCGATCGGTCGTATTCCACAATTGAGGACCACGTTTTTCTTTTGCATCATCCACAACAAGCGCAGAGGAACGAGAACGGGGAAAGCTTTGTTGGAAAAATATTTTTATACCATTTAAAGTGAAATTGTAGGAAAGACTGAGAACGAGCGTGTGAAATATTTTGTAACAAATATATATAAAACATTTTAAAACAATTAACTTTTTATTTTTTTTTAATAATCGTCATTCCTGTGAGAATGTTGATTAAGTGTTCTGTACAGGAATTTCATAGCAGCCAATCAGAATCTCTCACGGCACCAATTTCTGAGTTCTTCTTGCTTGCTGTATAAGATTCTGCTGCCCACTGTTGTAATAAATGTCTATAAGTTATTTTTTTGGCTGGTAGATTAAAGAGGAAATTATATTAATCAGTGAACTGATAATGTGATCCAGTAAACACAACGCAACTACGGTGAAATCAGAAAGTGCTTTTAAGTTTATCTTTTGATCTAGCGTTATAAAATTGGTGCACTCTGATCCAGCAGAATTGTCTGGTTGGCACCCAAACCTTTTGCCAGACAATTGGGTGCGGCACATCGGCCCTTCTGAGAACCTCAAAGGAAGGATAAGAATAATACCGGGATGTACCTGTAAGTTTGTTGTCGTGTTTATTATGCAGAGGCTGGTTCAGAATAGTATTTGTCTTCAGGTCTGAATGGTAACCACACTGTGTGTTGCAATTAGGTAGGTGCAATTGTAGTCGCCCCGATCTGAAAACCCATTGTAGATTAATGGCCCGTGGGGAAGGCACAGAACCCACTAGGGAGGATCTTAACCACTTCCCGCCCGGCCTATTGCAAAATGACAGCCGGGTGGTGGTTCAGTTATCCTGACTGGATTTCATATGACGTCCAGCAGTAAACAGCCACGTGTACCTCTGGGGGTGCACATTGCGGCGATCGGTAGTGTGTCAGTCTGTCACACCGCTACAATTTCAGTAAAGAGCCTCCGACGGATTACCATGTGATCAGCCGTGTCCAATCACATGTGAAAATTATGATAATGATACCAAAAATTATAAAATGAATAAATAGTGTAAATCAATGACTGGTGTGGCCTGCGTCCTGACGTCATCACGCTCTTCCAAACGAATTGACCCAGGAAAAGGAATCAAAGAGGACGCCGAGATCCCGTTTTTATACCGCACATGGTGCATTTTATTGGGCTTGTTTCTCACCGAATCCTGTAAGTGCAATATATTTCTTTACATTAAAACTGTTCTGCAAAGTTGCACTATGGGTCCCTTTCTCTCTTTTGTATTTGAGACATCCATTCGCTCTGACTGATTGCATCTGATCCGTGGCAGCTTCAGTACATAGTCTTTTGGGTGACTTTAAAACAACCTGTGGTCAGCACGTCTGGTAAGGAGACTACATTTCTGAACACTCGGGTGTACCCTTGGTGGAAGGTGGTGCCATTTTTAGAATACCCTCTATTGGAAGATTTTTTGGAGTTCACTTCTCACAAATGTTTTCATATATTTGGGACTTCTTTTTGGACTTTCACCATTTGTTTTTATTCGAGTTTAAGTTATTAATTTTTATATCAAATTTATATCCATTTTGTTTTCACCCATTGTTTTCACGGGTGATTATTATTAGATGGTCATGACACATCTTGCTTTTTGACATATCTATACTAATTATAGCCACTCATGGCACGCAGTAGTTAGTATTGTATTGCTCACTTGTTTGTATTTGTTAACATCACTTTTATATTTGGTTTTGTTTTATTCACATTTATATTAATCACAGCCAGCCATTGATTGGTTTATAGTGTTTTACACTATTTATTTTATAATTTTTGGTATCATCATAATTTTCACATGTATCGGTTTTGCGCTGTACCTCACCTTTTACCATTATCTTCCAATATATGTATCTATATTTTTGGTACTACTTTAAGTGCCTGGTATTGAAGTGGTTAAAGAAGGTGCTGTAGTGCCAGGCAGGTTGGGTACAAGTACATACATGTACTCTTACACCATGCAAAGGGAGGGTGGGTGAGACCACTAAGTGTATGCACTCCTTTAGTGGCAGTGTACAACAGATGAAACTTCACAAGCCCTGGGGGGCTACCTCATGTACTCGGTTCATTGGCAATAATTTAACAGCTTCAAAACCATTAGTCCTAGGAGCTGTGGTGGCTCAACGCACTGCGCTGACAAGCTGTTCACCTCTGCAGCCAAGGGTTCGGATCCCGGTCTCGGCTGCATGTGAATTGAGTTTGGTGGTCTCAGCCCGGCTCCCGGTGGGTGTGCTATGCGAGGTAAGTCTGCGCTTAGTACGCCCACCCCCCTCCCACAAAACCACCACACTTACACGCACTCGAAATTGGGTTAACATGCACGCACTTTGGCCACGCGGTCTCTAAAAAAAAGAGAGGCGAAGGACTAACGGGGCTGGCTGAGTGGGCTAGATCCTCTCACTGCCTCATAGGGGAGTCCCTCTGCCCCGTTGGGCTTCAAAGAGGAGCAGGTAGGGCGGGCTGTCTGGTAGGACCCCCTCACACCCGCCATTGCCACCCGGGGCATGAAAAAAGATGGCAGATTGCCTCTGGGGGAGGTCTGCCTACTCCCAAACTCCTGCAGTCCGACTCCTCTCTCGAGTACACGCACAAAATACACTTAAAGAAAAAAAAAAAAAACATTAGTCCAAATTATCAAATTGATAACAGAAAAAAAATCCACAGCCAAGCCTTTGAAAGCGATCAGATTGCTTTCTTTTTGATTAATGAACATAGGAAGTCATTCACCATTGGATTATTGCCAAACGGGGAGATTGGACACTGGCAAGCAAAAAACTGTAGACCAGCCCAGGATAACCCCTCCAACTAACCAGCATAGCTCAGTTTATGAGTAGGGTGGATGTCTTGTCTTCAGCTCTGATGGGTAGAAAACTAACCTGTTTTTACTAGCATCGTTCTAGTTCCTCAATCAAAAATATTCTTTATAGTCTAAATCATGGGTCCTCAAACTACGGCCCGCCGAGGACATTTATCCGGCCCTCCCTCCTCCTGCCTACTTGTCATGCACAGCGGGAAACCGCTGTGGCTGTGTCACAGAGCTTTGTTTGAAGTTTGGCTGCGCTGTGATAAAAGTCCCGCCCTCCTCCTAGACCAGCTCGTGTGATGGACGCAGCTAGTCTAGGAGGAGGGCGGGACTTTTATCACAGCGCGACCAAATCTTTCACAAAAGGCTCTGTGACACAGCTGGAGGTGCATGCTGTGCATAATGCACGCATTGACTGGTAAGGCTGCAATGATGGCGGGGGAGGCTGCAATGATGGCACAGTAAGGCTGCAGTTATGGCTGGGGAGGCTGCAACGAGGGCACAGTAAGGCTGCAGTTATGGCTGGGGAGGCTGCAACGAGAGCACAGTAAGGCTGCAATGATGGAGGGGGAGGCTGCAACGAGGGCACAGTAAGGCTGCAATGATGGTGGGGGAGGCTGCCATGAGGGCACGGTAAGGCTGCAATGAGGGCATGGTAAGGCTGCAATGAGGGCATTTATGTCTGTGAACAGACTTTTTCCAGAATGAAACATCTGAAATCTCCAACCAGATCTGGACTAACTGATGCACACTTGTGCCTCGTTTCCACTGAGCGGATCGGTTCGGTACGGTACGCTATTTTGGGTGTTTCCATTATGAAAGCGTACCGTAAAACTGAACCGTACCGCACCAGCAAGGGTCCTGCTTCAGATGAGGAACCAGAGAGAGTTGAACGGTTCGGTTAGGGAGGACCTACAAATGCATCTCACTGATTGGTGGATGCGCTAGGATTTTTTACTAAACCCTGAATGGTCCCTCACGGTCCGATTTTTGCAGTGGAAACGCTCACGCGATTAGACCGGACCCATCCGAACCGCTCCAAAATAACTGACCCGATCCGTGCAGTGGAAACGAGGCATTGCATCACTTGTTACGACTAGCAGTGACAAATATGGAACCGGACATTGACCATCTCATTGGCCAAAAGCAGGCCCATAGTTCTCATTGAAATACTGGTAATTTTCTTTTTTTTCTAACTATAGTCCGGCCTTCTAACGGTCTGAGGGACAGTGAACTGGCCCCCCTGTTTAAAAAGTTTGAGGACCCCTGGTCTAAATAGATGCTGGAGCTGGTCTCCCTGATTGCAGTTATTTGTCACTACCATGGCTTTAGGAGTGCCATGTGTGGATGCAGGGCTAGGCGGGAAGACCCCTTTGAGCACTGGTTTCTATGTAGGGCACTTTTCAGGCTCCATTCCGGTAAACAATGGCCACGGAGTGTGCTCTCCGTGTCTAAAACCACTGGCATTGTCTTGGTGCTTGTCCCGTCATTTGTGAGTGGGTTGATTGGGCCAAAACACTGGGAGGCTAACTCTCGTACTTGGGGACTTGAGATTGTATACATTTCCTATTTCCTGTGGGTTTTCATCACAGAATAGGCTAACGCTATAAGATTGAGATGAGGAAATCTGCTGGTCTGAGTGTCGCACGTGTTCTGCCCCCTTATCATACAGCATTGAGGAAGCAGTTTACTCCACCAAGAATCCAAAAGTGCTTTGAGATGGAGAAAGGAAATGTCTTCCTCACCATCAGTGAAGAAACCTCTCTGTACTTCTGTACCATCCATGTTTGTAACCCAAAATGTGGCTCCCAGTCCATTTGCAAGCTCTGGGGCTCAAAGTCAGCATAAAGTTGCACCCCTACTTTCCAAAGGGGGGAGAGTTTAACTTGTATGGACACTTGACACTGAGATGCCTGAGTGCTGGAGATTAACTCCAAGGCGTTCAGTCTAGAGTTTCACCTCCACCCTCCTTGTCTCACTGCACAGTTTAGCAGATCTGCATTTGGCACCCTCAGGTCTTCTAGATCAGTGGTCGCCAAACTTTAAAAAAACAGACATTATAGGGGCCGGACTGTGGTCACTGGGCACAGAAAAGGTCCTGACGTCAGTGGGAAAAAAAACAATGCACCATCTTTGGTGTCAATAAAAGGGATTGTGCCCCATTGTTGGTGTCATTGGGTGGAATAGTGCCCCATCATTTGTGTCATTGGGTGGAATAGTGCCCCATAATTGGTGTCATTGGGTCCCATAATTGGTGCCATAGGGTGGTGTTGGTGTCATAGAGTGGTATTGGGTCCCATTGTTGGTGTCATTAAGTCCCATTATTGGTGTCATAGGGTGATATTGGGTCCTTGGTGTCATTGAGTCCCATTATTGGTGTCATAGGGTGGTATTGGGCTCCATCGTTGGCATCACTTGGAGACATTGGACCCCATCATTGGTGTCACTGGGAGGAATTATGCACCACTGTTTGTGTCAGTGGATAAAATAGTGTTCCAAGGGCCGGGAAAAAAAGCACGCAAAGGGCCACAGTTTGGAGACCACTGTTCTAGATGAAGTTGTCATTGCCTCAGTTCATGTTGCAGATTTTTTTTTTCCAGGGGTTTGAATCCAACCTGTCCAAAGTTCCCTGACTCGAAGCAGTAGTAAAGTTTTTTTATTCATAACTACAGGTAAGCCTATAGTAACGCTCGCCTGTATGTATAGAAAATACTTCCTAAACGTGCACCAGTGTTCAAGTACAAAGATACAAAAAACGAAACGCCGATAGCAGCAGTCGCTATCGAAACTTCACAAGAAAAACAGTATTATAAGGTACATAGCAATACAGCGGCATGGTGCACATATGGTGTCGTAGGATACACCGAGTGGAACAGTACAAGGTCCCAATCGCCCCAGCTGTGAGGAAGAAGAATAAAAACCAAAGGAGTGGGAAGAAGTTTGGAAAAGGCCAAAGAACTGATAATAAATGCAGGGCCAAGAAACCAATTGATCAGGATAGGCCCCTAGCACAACTCTAGAGCATAAACCTATTCTGCCTCTGAGTCAAATTCATAATAGTGAAACACGTAGACAAGAGTGAGATAGTCTACACATCCTTCACCGTCCCAACGTCAAGAGAGGGAACTTTATTGTCAGCACAGCTTTATAGACAGAATGACATCATTCATGAGCACATCTGATTGGTTCATCAACATATAGGGCCAGATTCAGGTAGAATTATGACAGATACGCCGTCATATCCCGGCGCCTGATTCAAAGAACCAGATACGCCCGGATTGAGCTAAGATACGACCGACGTAAGTCTCTTACGCCGTCGTATCTTAGTTGCATATTTACGCTGGCCGCTAGGTGGCGCTTCCGTAGATTTTATGTGTTGAATATGCAAATTAGGTAGATACGCCGATTCACGAACGTAGTTGCTGCCGGCGTATCTATTTGTGTCGCTTACGTAAGGCGTCGGACCGGCATAAAGTTACCCCTGTTATATGAGGCACAGGCAATGTTAAGTATGGACGTCGGGACAGCGTCGTATTGTACGTCGTTTGCGTGAGCCGATTTAGAATGGGGCTGGGCGTAAGTTACGTTCACGCCGTTTTCAATGACTATTTGCGACGTGATTTGTAGTGTTGCTCCCGAATATTCGTATTGCGAATATTCGGCTCGAATATGGCATATTCGAGTATTGGCGATATATTCCGAATTTCGCGGTGAATATTCGCTATTTCGAATATTTGTATTTGTTCAATTTTTTTTTTAGAACAGATCACATCCTAGAGATCCCCATCGACGTCTAAAAGCATTGCTGGTATGATTAGAGACCTTGGGCCGAGTAGCTGCAGCGATCATTTTATATTGCCGAAAAATCGCAATGCGATTATTCGGCAATAGCGATATCGCGCGATTATTTTCTCCGCCCTATCTTCCGCCTCAGAGCGATTATTTCAGTTTCATTTTTAAAACAGATCACATCCTAGTGATCTCCTTCGACATCTAAAAGCATTGCTGTTATGATTAGAGACCTCGGTCCGAGTAGCTGAAGCGATCGTTTTATATTGCCGAATATTCGCAATTATTTTGTATTGTAATATATCACGAATATTCTGAGCCAATCAGAGTGCTCCATTCCGTATTTCTCGAAATTTCGCAATTATTTTGTATTATAAAATATCACGAATATTCTGAGCCAATCAGAGTGCTCCTTCCGCATTTGCCGAATATTCGTAATTATTTTGTATTGTAATATATCACGAATATTCTGAGCCAATCAGAGTGCTCCATTCCGCATTCCTCGAAATTTCGCAATTATTTTGTATTATAAAATATCACGAATATTCTGAGCCAATCAGAGTGCTCCTTCCGCATTTCTCGAAGTTTCGCATTCGCATTCGCAATAGCGAAATTTTGCAATCATTTAATTTCCAAAAAATATCGCGAATATTCGCATTTAGCGAAAATATCTCGAATATTCGACTATATATTCGAGATATATCGCAAAATCGAATATGGCATAAAACAGATCACATCCTAGTGATCTCCTTCGACATCTAAAAGCATTGCTGTTATGATTAGAGACCTCGGTCCGAGTAGCTGAAGCGATCGTTTTATATTGCCGAATATTCGCAATTATTTTGTATTGTAATATATCACGAATATTCTGAGCCAATCAGAGTGCTCCATTCCGTATTTCTCGAAATTTCGCAATTATTTTGTATTATAAAATATCACGAATATTCTGAGCCAATCAGAGTGCTCCTTCCGCATTTGCCGAATATTCGTAATTATTTTGTATTGTAATATATCACGAATATTCTGAGCCAATCAGAGTGCTCCATTCCGCATTCCTCGAAATTTCGCAATTATTTTGTATTATAAAATATCACGAATATTCTGAGCCAATCAGAGTGCTCCTTCCGCATTTCTCGAAGTTTCGCATTCGCATTCGCAATAGCGAAATTTTGCAATCATTTAATTTCCAAAAAATATCGCGAATATTCGCATTTAGCGAAAATATCTCGAATATTCGACTATATATTCGAGATATATCGCAAAATCGAATATGGCATATTCTGCTCAACACTAGTGATTTGGAGCATGCGCACGGGTTTACATTCGCGGCCCTCATTTACGTGGGGTCAGGGTTAATTTAAATACAACACGCCCCCTACCTGCCCAATTTGAATTACGCGCAGATATGCGGGCCCATTTACGCTACGCCGCCGCAACTTACGGAGCAAGTGCTTTGTGAATACAGCACTTGCCTGTATAAGTTGCAGAGGCGTAGCGTAAATACGATACACTACGCCCGCACAAAGATACGCTCTCCACCCTGAATTTGGCCCATAGTCTCTTGTTACATGTCCCTGTTGCCACGAGGTCTTTCATTCATGGGGGCCATCTTTGCTTCAATCGATGGAGGGGGCCAAAAGGAGTGAGTAACAGCTGTCTTCACTTAATAGTTAAACCATCTGTCTCTTGTTTTCACTCCAGGCTGAGATTTACTGTAACTCTGTCATAACTTTATTCAAGGAAAGTAATATTGTATATACACACACACACACATATATATATATATATATATGTGTGTGTGTGTAGATCAAGAAATAAAACGATATAAGAAAGAAAAACAACATTTGAGTGGTTTTAGGAGAAAAGTAACAAACACAAAATAATAATTTTAGTAACTCCATCACAGGTTCTCCGATTGTGCAGGTAGGATAGAATTATACCTTGTGCATCAACCCAACAATAAGCTCCGAAATTGTTATTTTTATGGAATCTACCAGGCCATGTCATCACCTCCCCTTCACTAGGGAGACTTTCTATCTTCTGTTAAAATTAGGGAAATGTAGGTACTCATCCTCATCTTTACAGCTCAAAAAACATACATTTCTGATGCTTTGTTTTTGATCACCCTACATTACCAGTTTGTAGCCTTGCCCTTTGGCCTCTTGTGTTCACTAAGGTTCCTACCCAAGTACTAGCACTGATGCCCTCTTGTGATATATTGATGCAACCTCCTGTTGTGGGAAGTCGATACACAGGCTCTGTCAGACAACATGCTGTAATGCCGCTAGTGTTGCTCACGAATATTCGCATTGCGAATATTCGCTACGAATATTGCATATTCGAGTATTCGCGAATAACACGAATATCGCGGCGAATATTCGCTATTTCGAATATTCGAATTTTTTCAATTTTTTTTTTAGAACAGATCACATCCTAGAGATCCCCATCGACGTCTAAAAGCATTGCTGGTATGATTAGAGACCTTGGGCCGAGTAGCTGCAGCGCTCATTTTATATTGCCGAAAAATCGCAATGCGATTATTCGGCAATAGCGATATCGCGCGATTATTTTATATTGTAATATATCACGAATATTCTGAGCCAATCAGAGTGCTCCATTCCGCATTTCTCGAATATTCGCAATTATTTTATATTGTAATATATCACGAATATTCTGAGCCAATCAGAGTGCTCCATTCCGCATTTCTCGAATATTCGCAATTATTTTATATTGTAATATATCACGAATATTCTGAGCCAATCAGAGTGCTCCTTCCGCATTTCTCGAATATTCGCAATTATTGTGTATTGTAATATATCACTAATATTCTGAGCCAATCAGAGTGCTCCTTCCGCATTTGCCGAATATTCGCAATTATTGTGTATTGTAATATATCACGAATATTCTGAGCCAATCAGAGTGCTCCTTCCGCATTTCTCGAATATTCGCAATTATTTTATATTGTAATATATCACGAATATTCTGAGCCAATCAGAGTGCTCCATTCCGCATTTCTCGAAATTTCGCATTCGCAATTCGCATTCGCAATAGCGAAAATTCGCAATAATTTCATTTCCAAAACATATCACGAATATTCGTATTTAGCGAATATATCTCGAATATTCGACTATATATTCGAGATATATCGCGAAATCGAATATGGCATATTCTGCTCAACACTAAATGCCGCGTACACACACTCAGAATTTCTGACAACAAAAGTTCGATGGGCGCTTTTGGTCTGAAATTCCGACCGTGTGTAGGCTCCATCGGACATTTTCTGTCGGAATTTCCGACAACAGAAATTTGAGAGCTGGTTCTCAAATTTTCCGACAACAAAATCCATTCTCGTTAATTTTGATAGTGTGTAGACAATTCCTACGCCCAAAATTCCACGCATGCTCTGAGACGGAAGCGCTCGGTCTGGTAAAAATTAGTAATAGGGATGGCACATTTGTCACGCTGTAACGGACTGCAAAGCACGAAGCTGAAAAGCTTGAATCATCTCTCACCAAACTTCTAATAACATGAGATTAGCAGGAGTCCAAAAGGTGGCGCACTTGGTATGGAACTTCCGTTTTATTGTGCCGTTGTATGTGCTGTACATTACGCGTTCTTGACGTTCGCAATTTCCGACATTTGTGCGACCGTGTGTATGCAAGACAAGTTTGAGCCAGCTCACATTCTACTCTGTTATAGACCACCAGGACCAAAAAACGCAGCTCCTCACATCAATAACAGAGTTCATCTCCACTTATACCCTAAACAGCAAACACCTTCTGCTGCTTGGGAATTTCAACCTCTGGGCCAACTCCTCACAGGATCCCGTCGCCGACTCTTGCATTGACCATTTGGAAGGATTATGTCTGCAGCAACTAGTATGTGGGCCCACACATGCTTCAGGTCACACGCTCGATCTCATTTTCAGACAAGATTTGGAAATTAACATTCTGGAAAATGAGCCGTTACCATGGACAGATCACCATGCCATTAAATTCAAAATTACCAAAACCGTCCCCTTGTAAACGATAAAACCGGTGACAACACACTGGGCTAGATCTCAGAAGAAGCTCCAAGCAGAGCTCTTCAAAACTACACTAGGGAACAAAACAATCCGAAAACAACAAACAGCCACAGAAACACTGGACGCCATCAACAAGGCTCTACTACAGTCAGCCGACTTAGTAGCGCCAAAACACAAAACCTGCATTCGGAAAAACAACTCCAGCTGGTTTAACGACCAGCTGTCGTTGCTAAAGCAAGAGCGGAAGCAGCTTGGAAAAAAAAGCTCTTGAGAGGAAAACCACACCATCTATAAGGCAATAACAAAAAAATACCATAAAAAAATCTTTTAAAGCCAAAAAAAATTATTTCTCCAATATCATCACGAATGCCCTCAATCATCCCCGCAAACTCTTTAATTTAGTCACCCAGACCTTGAATCCAGTCTGTCTTGAACCCCCTAATTCTGATTCACAAGAATTTTGCAACAAATAATCAGATTATTTCATTAACAAAATTGAAAAAATCAGTGAAAGTATTCAGCAAAACAGTACCCCCTTCAACCTCCCAATCATACACCCAATACCCACATAAATTCGCCGCAATCAACGAATTTCACTCTAAAACCCATCTCCATCGATGCCACTAAAAATATCATGGGTACCCTGCGAAATACCACAGCGCCTAATGATATCCCCACCAAACTGCTGAAAGAATGTGCCGACATTCTGGCATCGGCTATCAACTTATAAACCAATCATTCAAGGAAGGCATGGTGCCTACCTTGCTGAAACAGGGTATAATCAAACCCATTCTAAAGACACCCACCCTCGACCCCAAAGACCCAAACCACCGTCGTTCCATAACAGGCCTTAATGTCTTCTCCAAGGTAATGGAGAAAGAAGTTGTACAACAGCTGCAACATCATTAAGACACCCATAAATTACTTGATCCATTTCAATCGGGTTTCTGTCCTGGGCACGGGACGGAGACAGCGCTGCTCAAAATATGGGATGACGCTCTCGAGGCCGCAGACGAAGGAGAATCTTGTCTTCTAGTACTGTTGGACCTAAGCGCAGCTTTTGACACTGTAGACCACAAATTATTACTGACTCGGCTGGCTGAAGTAGCTAGAGTCACGGAATGTAATTTATCTTGGTTCTCCTCCTTCTTGGAAAACCGATCACAAATAGTGAAATTGGGGCCTTTCACTTCTGAAAAACACACGGTGTCATGCGGAGTCCCTCAGGGATCCCCTTTGTCGCCTGTCCTGTTCAATATTTATCTTCGCCTTCATCAGTAACCAGAAGTTACTTTACCACTTTTATGCAGATGACACACAACTATATTTTCGCATCTGCAACAAAAAGGATCATTATCTCGGTCTAGAGAAATGTCTCTCTTTGATAGAAAAGTGGATGACAAAGAGTTATCTTAAACTCAACGGTTCGAAAACAGAACTTCTACTGTTTCACGCCAATTGAAAGAATCATCCCGCAACAACATGGATACCCCCGGCCATTCTGGGCATTACCATCACCCCTAGCACTAAAGTCAAAAGTCTCGGAGTCATCTTCGACTCCTACATGACAATGGATGCACAAATAGGGTCAGTAGTCAGCGGATTGCACCATCTGCTGCGCCAACTATGCAGAATCGCTCCCTTTATCCCAAAAGAAGACATAGCAGTTGTGGTGGGAACAATTGTAAACTCCAGACTTGACTATGCAAATGCCCTTTACCTCGGACTCCCAAAGTACCAAATCACTCGCCTGCAAGTCGTTCAAAATACGGCCGCTAAGACTTGTGACTGGGAAAAAACCTTGGGAATCAATCTCACCTTCACTGAGATCCCTTCA
Source organism: Rana kukunoris (assembly GCA_029574335.1). Lineage (NCBI taxonomy): Eukaryota > Metazoa > Chordata > Amphibia > Anura > Ranidae > Rana > Rana kukunoris. The sequence goes on along the minus strand of JAJQKJ010000276.1, from coordinate 77,079 downwards.
TTGGTTGCCAGTAAAAGAAAGAATCACTTTCAAGGCACTCTGTCTGACGCATAAGTGTATCCTAGGAAATATCTCCCAATATCTATGCGAAAAACTAAAAGCTCACAACCAGTGGCGGTTCGTCCATGGAGGGCGCTAGAGCGCCGCCCCCTCTGGCTCTCACCGCCACTGAGTCTAATAACATAGATTCATGCATTGCACGAATCTATGTTATTATCGGCGCTGCCGCTGTTATTCAGATGGTCGGCGCTCATGTCCGACCATCTGAATAACGCCAGCTGGTTGTCTGTACGGAAATGTCTATCAGAGCCAACAGCTCTGATAGGCTTTCCCAATACAGCCCTCGGGTCCCAGAAGCTTATTCTCGGATCGCACAGACTGTACGCCCCTTGGATAAGATGACAGGCGTCTCAGCCAATCAGGTTGGCCGGTTCTGGCTACCGGTAACCTGATTGGCTGAGAGGCCTGTCAGTCATCGAGGGAGGGAGAAGACATTGTGGGACGTGGATGCCTGACTCCAGTAAAGGTAAGTGGCGGGCGGGTGGGGGGGGGAGAGCACTTTACAGGGCACAGTGGGGACATTTGGCACAGCGGCGACCAATTGCACAGTGGTGACAATGGATTGCACAGTGGCTAGTTTAATGGCATGGCACAGTGGTTACATTTGATGGCACCGTGGCTAGTTTAATGGCATGGCACAGTGGTTACAATTGATGGCACAGTGGCTGGTTTAATGGCATGGCACAGTGGTTACAATTGATGGCACAGTGGCTGGTTTAATGGCATGGCACAGTGGTTACAATTGATGGCACAGTGGCTGGTTTAATGGCATGGAACAGTGGTGACAATTGATGGCACAGTGGCTGGTTTAATGGCATGGCACAGTGGTTACAATTGATGGCACAGTGGCTGGTTTAATGGCATGGAACAGTGGTGACAATTGATGGCACAGTGGCTGGTTTAATGGCATGGCACAGTGGTTACAATTGATGGCACAGTGGCTGGTTTAATGGCATGGAACAGTGGTGACAATTGATGGCACAGTGGCTGGTTTAATGGCATGGCACAGTGGTGCGAATTGATGGAACAGTGGCTGCATTTGATGGCATGGCACAGTGGTGCAAATTGATGGCACAGTGGCTGCGTTTGATAGCATGGCACAGTGGCTGCGTTTGGGCACAGTGAGACTGAAATTTTTCTTTTCCTTTGCGCCCCCCCAAAAATTTTGAGCACCAGCCGCCACTGCTCACAACCCCAATCGCTTTCTGCGATCCACCGACCAAAATATACTCCACATACCTAAAGCCAGATACAAATCCAAAGGAGAAAGAAGATTTGCGGTCCAAGGCCCCAGACTATGGAACTCTTTACCAACCAGCATTTGGCTGGAGGAAAACCACTTGGCCTTCAGGAGAAAGATCACAACCTATCTCTTCTGAGGACTAAAATATAAATGGACACCAAGCGCCCAGAGGCGATTCAGTCCGCATGTGCAGCGCTATATAGGTTTCTCACTCACTCACCCTATTCTGACCCTAATATCCAAGTTCACGTTTTCCTTTGGAAATGGATATCCCCCTACTTTATCACCAGTGTGCTCTTGTTTTTTTAATGAAACCTGTAGTTTATTTATCACCTTTTTATTGCATTTCAGAGCTGTGTGCAAACATTGACTTGCTACATGGTGCCATTGTTTTGCTCTTAGAAGATTTCAATATAGAGTTTATTGTCTGGCCTGGCAAAGTTCACGAAAACCGGATTAAAGTGGCTTAGATAACATGCAAATTGGAAATTTGCCACCAGTAATAGTGGGGAGGGAGGAGGCGCATTTCATAAGAGAGAGGTGTTTCACTTTTACAGCAGGTAAACATGAGCTCTCTTCTGGATCGAAATTATGCAAAAAAAAGAAAATTGCTTTGCAGTGGCGTAGAGTGGGTTGTCAGCACCCGGGGCAAGGCAAGAAATTTGCGCCCCCTAATCCGCTGACTTTAAGTACTCCCTTTTGAGTGTGTGCGGCGCGCAGGGTTGAGGGGGTGCGCTGTGTATGGCGTGCAGGATGTGCGGTGTGCAGGCTTGAGGGGGTGCACTGTGTGCGACGTGCAGGGTTGATCGGGTGCACTGTGTGCTGTGTGAGGCGTGCAGGGTTGAGGGGGTGCACTGTCTGTGGCATGCAGGGTTGAGGGAGTTCACTGTGTGTGGAGGTGTGTGGCGTGCAGGGTTGAGGGGGTGCACTGTCTGTGGCATGCAGGGTTGAGGGAGTTCACTGCGTGTGGAGGTGTGTGGCGTGCAGGGTTGAGGGGGTGCGCCATGTGCAGCATGCAGGGTTGAGGGGGTGTGCTGTGTGCAGCGTGCTGGGTTGAGGGGGTGCACTGTGTGTGGCATGCAGGGTTGAGGGAGTTCGCTGTGTGTGGGGGTGTGCTGTGTGAGGCGTGCAGGGTTGAGGGGGTGCACTGTGTGTGGCGTGCAGGGTTGAGGGAGTTCACTGTGTGTGGAGGTGTGCGGCGTGCAGGGTTGAGGGGGTGCGCCATGTGCAGCATGCAGGGTTGAGGGGGTGCGCTGTGTGCAGGGTTGAGGGGGTGCGCTGTGTGCGGCGTGCAGGGTTGAGGGGGTGCACTGTGTGCGGCGTGCTGGGTTGAGGGGGTGCACTGTGTGCAACGTGCAGGGTTGAGGAGGTGCGCTGTGTGCAGGGGTCTGCTGTGTGCGGCATGCAGGGTTGAGGGGGTGCGTTGTGTGTGGGGGTGTGCAGGGTTGAGGGTGTGCGCCTTGTGCGTTGTGCAGGGTTGAGGGGGTGCTCTGTGTGTGGTGTGCAAGGTTGAGGGGGTGCGCTGTGTGTGGCGTGCAAGGTTGAGGGGGTGCGCTGTGTGTGGCGTGCAAGGTTGAGGGATGCGCTGTGTGTGGCGTGCAAGGTTGTGGGGGTGCGCTGTGTATGGCGTGCAAGGTTGAGGGATGCGCTGTGTGTGGCGTGCAAGGTTGAGGGGATGCGCTGTGTGCGACATGCAGAGTTGAGGGGGTGTGCTGTGTGAAGTGTTTAGCGTTACCGCGGCGCTGGAGCCTAAGCCGCACCGCATCGCAACTGTTTAAACTGTTTTATTATAGCGCACAGCTGCTAATCTCCTGCTAAATCTCCCGACTGTCACAGCGCCCCTCCAAATGTTGCTCCCAGGGCAACGGCCCCCCTAGCCCCACCCACACTACGCCACTGCTGCTCTGATCACCACACTTTCCAAGATCTGATCTCATGTTTGTAAAATACTAATTTGGTATTCTGATTTTGCAAATGTAGTTGATTTCTTTTTTTCTTTTTTTCATTCGATTATGGACCAGATAGAACTTTTTTTTCAATCTGTGTCCATGTTGGGTAGATTCCCCCCCATTGCCTGTGTGGTCACTAGGACAGAAAGCAGGGTTGTCTTAATAAGTGCACACCTGGGCACTTCCCAGGATCCCCAGCTGCATGGGGGGCCCCTGCACTTTCCCCAAAGCAGCTGGTCCTTGAGCCCACGCTGCCCAGAATTTGGGGGCCCCATGATGGCACTGAGAGGGATGGGGGGATATCTGGGGTGTAGAGGGGTGAGAGCAGATATATGTTTGTGTAGTTAATGCGGAGCTCCACCCAAAAGGTTCCTCCTACCTGCTTGATGTCTGTTTACCTGCACTGTCCCCATTGTAGGGGCCCCAGAGCATTACTTTGCCCAGGTGCCCATGATGCTTTTAAAACGGCCCTGACAGAAAGTAAGGGGTAAATGAAAGTATGCCAATCCAAAAACTTTTTTCTTCGCTTTTGATTACGCGGAGAAGGGTTGGAATCTTACTGCCATCCTGGGTTCAGTTAAGGGCTGCTCATTGCGTCGTGTTCTTTTGCAAAAATGAAAGCCTATCCGCCATGGTTTGCGGGTTTTGTACCATGTTACATGTCTAACCCTAAATATGGGTATAAAATGGTGCAAAAAGGTGAGTTAGCCTTTACTAGCTTGCCGACCGCCGCACGAACATTTACGTCGGCAGAATGGCACGGCTGCACAAAGAGACGTACCTGTATGTCCCTTTGAATGTGCTGCTGTGCGGGCGTGCGCCCCTGCCACGAGCTCCGTGACTGTGCACGAGGGACCAGGGGACTCGATGTTCCGCCGGTGTCTCGCGATCGTGTCACTGAGTTTGCTGATTATGTACTTATACAGACTTTACATCAGTTTGGATCTGTATTGTATGTTTACTTAACCACTTAAAGGAGTTGTAAAGGAAACATTTTTTTTTATTTTGCTGAAATTACATGGTACAGAGACATAATAGTTAACTGATTCCTTTTAAAAATGATTAACCACTTCCCGACTTTTGCATGTAGTTATACGTCGGCAGAATGGAACGTTAAAGGATCACTAAAGGAATTTTTTTTTTTAGCTAAATAGCTTCCTTTACCTTACTGCAGTACTGGTTTCATTGTTCATTTTTGCTTTGAAGTTGCTGTAATCCTGCTCTGTTCTCCACACTTCCTGCTTGTCTGTTTCCTTATAACCACAGTGCTGGGAGCTTTCTCACGGTGGTCTGAGCTGTCATTACTGTGTGTGTAAAACTTCCCAGAACCAATCAGGTTCATTTTAAAAACAAAACACTGTCCTGGATTTGTTTGTTTTTGTTCTGTGTGTCTATTTCTACTTTGCAGAAACATGAAGCCAGTTCAAAAGTGAAACTAACCTGCAGGCACATTATATGATTGATTTTTATCTATTTTTAATCATTTTGAAAAGGAATCAGTTAACTTTTATGTCTCTATACCCTGCAAACAGTCATTTCAGCAAAAAAAATATTTTTTCCTTTAAGGCAGATTAACGTATATTTACATCTCTGCCTTTGCGCAGGTCGGGGGTCCGATCGGGACCCCCCCTACATGCGGCGGTCGGAAACCCGCGGGGAGCGATCCGGGACGAGGGCGCGGCTATTCATTTCTAGCCGCCCGCTCACGATCGCTCCCCAGAGCTGAAGAACGGGGAGAGCCGTATGTAAACACGGCTTCCCCGTGCTTCACTGTGGCGGCTGCATCGTTCGAGTGATCCCTATTATAGGGGGACGCGATCGATGACGTCAGACCTACAGCCACACCCCCCTACAGTTGTAAACACACACAGGGAACACACAAATCCTACAGCGCCTCCTTGTGGTTAACTCCCAAACTGCAACTGTCATTTTCACAATAAACAATGCAATTTAAACGCATTTTTTGCTGTGAAAATGACAATGGTCCCAAAAATGTGTCAAAATTGTCTGATGTGTCCGCCATAATGTCGCAGTCACGAAAAAAATCGCTGATCGGCGCCATTAGTAGTAAAAAAAAATAAAAAAAAATGCAATAAAACTATCCCCTATTTTGTAAACTCTATAAATTTTGCGCAAACCAATCGATAAACGCTTATTGCGATTTTTTTAACCAAAAATATGTAGAAGAATACGTATTGGCCTAAACTGAGAATTTTTTTTTTTTATATATATATATATGTTTTTGGGATAAAAAAAAGTAAAAAATATTGATTTTTTTTCAAAATTGTCGCTCTATTTTTGTTTATAGCGCAACAAATAAAAACCGCAGAGGTGATCAAATACCACCAAAAGAAAGCTCTATTTGTGGGGAAAAAAGGACGCCAATTTTGTTTGGGAGCCACGTCGCACAACTGCGCAAGTGTCTGTTAAAGCGACGCAGTGCCGAATTGTAAAAATGCCTTTGGGCATTTAGCAGCATATTGGTCCGGGGCTTAAGTGGTTAAAAATAGATAAAAATCAATCATATAATGTACCTGTAGTGTGAAGGACAGAGACACAGAGCCAATACAGGGCAGTGTTTGTTTGTAAAATGAAACTGATTGGTTGTGAGGGGGTTTTAGACACACAGTAATCACACCTCCTTGATTAGAGACCACAGAGAGAAGCTCCCAGTACTTTTTTCATAAGGAAACAGACAACCATTAAGTGTGCAGAACAGAGAAGGATTACAGCAAAAACGAACAATGAGGACATGAAACCAGGACTGCATTAGGGTAAAGGAAGCTATTTCACAAAAAAAAATCCTTTAGTGACCTGAGCGGCTCACGCTGATTTACGTCGGCAGAATGGCACGGGTGGGCAAAGTAACGTACCTGTACATCACTTTGAATTTCCTGGCCCGTGCACCTGCCGCAAGCTCCGTGACCATGCCCGCGGGACCCGCGGACTCGATGTTTCGCCGGGTGCCGGCGATCATGTCACGGAGCTGAAGAACGGGGAGATGCCTATGTAAACACAACATCTCCCTGTTCTGCCCAGTGACAGGACACTGAAAGTCGGCTCCCTCTCATTGAGAGCAGCGATCATTGTGTCACTGCTAGCCCATCCCCTAGACCAGGGATCCTCAAACTACGGCCCTCCAGCTGTTCAAAACTACACATTCCACGAGACATTGTAAAACTCTGACATTCACAGACATGACTAGGCATGATGGGAATTGTAGTTCCTGAACAACTGGAGGGGCATAGTTTGAAGACCCCATGCCCTAGACAGTTAGAATCACTCCCTAGGACACACTTAAACCCTTCAGCGCCCCCTGCTGGTTAACCTCTACACTGCCAGTCACATTTACACAGTAATAAGTGCATTTTTATAGCACTGATCGCTGTATAAATGTGAATGGTCCCAAAATAGCGCCAATTGTGTCCGATGTGTCCGCCATAATGTCGCAGTCACAATAAAAATCACTAATCGCCGCCATTACTAGTAAAGAAAAATATATTAATAAAAATGGCATAAAATGATCCCCTATTTTGTAGATGCTATAATAACTTTTGCACAAACCAATCAATATACGCTTATTGCAAAAAAATATATCAAAAATATGTAGAAAAATACGTATCGGCCTAAACCAGTGATCTCCAAACTGCGGCCCGAGGGCCGGATGCGGCCCATTGCTTGCCTTTATCCGGCCCTTGGGGCACTATCCCTCCCAATGATACGAGACACTATTCTGCCATCTGACACCGACAATGGAGCACCATTTCTCCCACTGACACAACTAATAGAGCACTATTCCTCCCCTATGATGCCAGCAATGGGGCACTATTCCTCGCCCTAATACCAGATGTTTACCAACAATGATCAAGGCCGCCATCAGGAATTATGGGGCCCCTTACACAGCTTCAGGCATGGGCCCCCTGGAGAACCGGGGGGGGGGGCTTCACCTGAAATTAAGAAGCGGGGGGGGGGCCTTTACAAAATAAAGAAATATATATATTAAAAAAGGGGGGTAGCCATCCGGGGCCCTGGGGACCTCTGGGCCCTTTAATAAAAGGAAAAAAAGAGAGAAAAAAAAAAAAAATATATATATATATATATATATATATATATATACAGGGAGTGCAGAATTATTAGGCAAATGAGTATTTTGACCACATCATCCTCTTTATGCATGTTGTCTTAGGGCTCTTTCACACGTCCGTTCAGTTTTTAAGATCATTTTTTTTCCCTTCAGTTGATCCGTTTTTCATCCGTTTTTCGTCCGTTCCGTTTTTTTTGATGGAAGAAAAATAGGGTTTTCTTCCGTCCAAAAAAACGGAGCTTACCGCAGACGGATGTTAACGGACGCTAACCCATAGAGAAGCATTGAGGTCCGTTAACGGACGTCCAAAAAAAACGGACGAACTGAACGGACGTGTGAAAGGGCCCTTACTCCAGTGTTTCTCAATTCCAGTCCTCACGCCCCCCCAACAGGTCATGTTTTCAGGATTTCCCTCAGATGAAAAGGCAGTGGGAATTACTAAGGGTCCTTTCACACGTGCGGACCGTTTTTTCGATCCGTTTTTTTATCATCAGTTGATCCGTTTTTCATCCGTTTTTCATCAGTTTTTTCATCCGTTTTTTTTTATTTTTTTATTAGAACTTTTTTTTTTATTACATATTTTGATGAAAAACGGACGTTAGCGGATCGGATGTTAAACGGATCGTCCGCTAACGTCCGTTTTTCGTCCGTTCCGTTTTTTTGACGGAAGAAAAATAGGGTTTGCTTCCGTCCAAAAAAACGGAGCTTAACGGAGACGGACGTTAGCGTATGCGAGTGAAAGGACCCATAGGAAAGCATTGCGGTCAAAAAACGGACGTCTAAAAACGGACGAACGGTCCGCTCGTGTGAAAGGGCCCTAAGGCAGTGAAACTGATTAAATCACCTGTGCAAAATCATGGAAATCCTGAAAACCTGACCTGTTGGGGGGGCGTGAGGACTGGAATTGAGAAACACTGTCTTACTCCAAGCTGTATATGCTCGAAAGCCTACTACCAATTAAGCATATTAGGTGATGTGCATTTCTGTAATGAGAAGGTGTGTGGTCTAATGACATCAACACCCTATATCAGGTGTGCATAATTATTGGGCAACTTCCTTTCCTTTGGCAAAATGGGTCAAAAGAAGGACTTGACAGGCTCAGAAAAGTCAAAAATAGTGAGATATCTTGCAGAGGGATGCAGCACTCTTAAAATTGCAAAGCTTCTGAAGCGTGATCATCGAACAATCAAGCGTTTCATTCAAAATAGTCAACAGGGTCGCAAGAAGCGTGTGGAAAAACCAAGGCGCAAAATAACTGCCCATGAACTGAGAAAAGTCAAGCGTGCAGCTGCCAAGATGCCACTTGCCACCAGTTTGGCCATATTTCAGAGCTGCAACATCACTGGAGTGCCCAAAAGCACAAGGTGTGCAATACTCAGAGACATGGCCAAGGTAAGAAAGGCTGAAAGACGACCACCACTGAACAAGACACACAAGCTGAAACATCAAGACTGGGCCAAGAAATATCTCAAGACTGATTTTTCTAAGGTTTTATGGACTGATGAAATGAGAGTGAGTCTTGATGGGCCAGATGGATGGGCCCGTGGCTGGATTGGTAAAGGGCAGAGAGCTCCAGTCCGACTCAGACGCCAGCAAGGTGGAGGTGGAGTACTGGTTTGGGCTGGTATCATCAAAGATGAGCTTGTGGGGCCTTTTCGGGTTGAGGATGGAGTCAAGCTCAACTCCCAGTCCTACTGCCAGTTTCTGGAAGACCCCTTCTTCAAGCAGTGGTACAGGAAGAAGTCTGCATCCTTCAAGAAAAACATGATTTTCATGCAGGACAATGCTCCATCACACGCGTCCAAGTACTCCACAGCGTGGCTGGCAAGAAAGGGTATAAAAGAAGAAAAACTAATGACATGGCCTCCTTGTTCACCTGATCTGAACCCCATTGAGAACCTGTGGTCCATCATCAAATGTGAGATTTACAAGGAGGGAAAACAGTACACCTCTCTGAACAGTGTCTGGGAGGCTGTGGTTGCTGCTGCACGCAATGTTGATGGTGAACAGATCAAAACACTGACAGAATCCATGGATGGCAGGCTGCATGAGTGTCCTTGCAAAGAAAGGTGGCTATATTGGTCACTGATTTGTTTGTGTTTTGTTTTTGAATGTCAGAAATGTATATTTGTGAATGTTGAGATGTTATATTGGTTTCACTGGTAAAAATAAATAATTGAAATGGGTATATATTTGTTTTTTGTTAAGTTGCCTAATAATTATGCACAGTAATAGTCACCTGCACACACAGATATCCCCCTAAAATAGCTAAAACTAAAAACAAACTAAAAACTACTTCCAAAAATATTCAGCTTTGATATTAATGAGTTTTTTGGGTTCATTGAGAACATGGTTGTTGTTCAATAATAAAATTAATCCTCAAAAATACAACTTGCCTAATAATTCTGCACTCCCTGTATATATATATATATATATATATATATATTTTTTTTTTTTTTAAAAAGGTGGTTGCCATCTGGGGTCCTGGGGACCTCTGGGCCCTTAAATATTATATATATATATATATATATATATATATATATATATATATATATATATATATATATATATATATATATATATATATATATAATATAATAAAAAAAATAAACATTTATAAAAAAAAAACAAGGGGGGTTGCCTTCCAGGGCCATGGGGACCTCTGGGCCCTTTAATAAAAAATAAATAAAAAAATATATAGACAAAAATAACATGGGACCCTGGGAACCTCTGAGCCCTTTGATAAAAATATATCTATATAAAAAAAAAATAAAAAAATAATAATATAAAAAAAAGTAAAACATTTTTATAAAAAAAGGAGGGTTGTCATCTGGGGCCCTGCGGACCTCTGGGCCCTTTAATAATAATTATAATAATAATATTATATATATAAAATAAAAGAAATAAAAAAATATATATATATTTTTTTTAATAAAAAATGGGGGTTGTCATTTGGGGCCCTGGGGATCTCCGGGCCCCTGGGGACCTTCAGACCCCCGGAAAAAAAAAGGCCCTGGGGACCTCTAAAAAAATATAAAAGTAAAGAATATGGCGCTTTAAAAAAATAAAAGAAAAATATATAAAAAATATATTTTTTTTTATAAAAAATAAATAAAAAAGAGGGGGGGTTCCATCTGGGGCCCTGGGGACCTCCGGACCCCTAACAACATTTTTTTTTTTAGGGAGTTCCCATCCGGGGCCCCTGGGGACCCCCGGGCCCCTTACAGGTATACTGCCTGTACCCCCCTGATGGCGGCCCTGACAATGATGCTAGGAAAATTTCCACTCCCGCTGGTCAAAGTCCAACCCTCCAAGAGTCTGAAGGACAATAAACCGGCCCTTTGTTTAGAATGTTTGGAGACCCCTGGCCTAAACTGAGGATTTTTTTTTTTTTATAGATTTTTTGGGGGATATTTATTATAGCAAAATATAAAAAATATTGCTTTTTTTTTTAAATTGTCGCTCCATTTTTGTTTATAGCACAAAAGATAAAAACCGTAAAAGGTGATCAGATACTACCAAAAGAAAGCTCCATTTGTGGGGGGGGAAAGGATGTCAATTTTGTTTGGGAGCCACGTCGCACGACCGCGCAATTGACAGTTAAAGCAGCCAAATGGTCTGGGGCTTCAGTAGTTACATTTTAGCCAATAAAAATAATAATTTGGAAACGAAAGTAAAAGTTAAATCTCTAGCCTTTCCCTACTCTCTGTATTGCTGTTGCAAAGTTCCCCTCGATGTAAATTGCTCTGACTGTGCCCCATAGAGCAATAAACCTGACCCTTCCCCATCCTTTCAAAAACTGTTGGCTGGATATACATTTTATTAAGGGAAAGAGCAATAAGAATCTGGTCAGGTTCGAATGTTCCTTTTTTTTAATGTTTGATTGGTTCTGAGGAGTTTTAGACACACAGCTTGGACCACAGTGAAAATCTGCCATGAGATTTTTCATAAGGAGCCAGACAAGCAGGAAGTTTGGAGATCAGAGAAGTATTACAGCAACTTTAAAGCAAAAACGAACAATGAGGACATGAAAACAGCACTGCAGTAAGGTAAAAAAAAAAAATCCTTTAGTGATCCTATAATATGGCCCCCCTGGGGATTTGGATATATATATATATTGTTTGTGGCCCCCAGGGCCACAAATGATATATACTGTATTTATTGGAGCTGCCTTGGAGGGGACAGGGAGGGGGCAGGACGAGCGCCGTCAGATTACATGAAGAGAATCTCCTGTTTACTCAGCAGCGTTTGTATTGGAAGTCCCGTCTCCTGGGATGCCATTGGACGACTGTTCTGTCTATCATAGGAGGCGGACTTTGTATTAAAGAGGCCACAGAGTAAACAAGAGATTCTCCTGTTTGTAATCTGTCGGCACCCGTCCCACCCCCTCCCTCTGCCCTCCGAGGCTGCAGATGGGCATCGATCAGGCTGCACTGATGGCAATGGTAAGGCTGCATTCATGGCACATGTGAGGCTGCATTTATGGCACATGTGAGGCTGCATTGGTTGCAATGGTGAGGCTGCATTGGCTGCAATGGTGAGGCTGCATTCATGGCAATTGTGAGGCTGCATTCATGGCAATGGTAAGCCTGTGCATGTTATACACCAATAAATACGTTTTTTCCAAATAGCACACCCAAGCTCATCCTTAGTCCTAAGCAGCGCTCAGGGATTCGTTGGGGCCACAAAATAACACGCCCAAGCTCATCTCTTCACCACACACAGCCACAAAGGCAAGAGAATTCTTGTTATGTCGTGTATTGGTGCTCAGACGAACACACTTGGACCGAATTTTAATGGTTCAAAGAATGTCAGGCAAAATGGTCGGCCCTCAGGCATTTTCACTTCATCAAATCTGGCCCTCTTTGAAAAAAGTTTGGACACCCCTGAGCTAGAGTCTCAAGTCCCAACATGTAATCCAATACTTTTGCTATTATTGTTTTTTAAACTATATACATACAAACTGTGGGCAAAGATATATAAAGTATATTACTCTAAAAAAAAACTCAGTTATATCAGCGTATTACGCCTGTACCCTCACCGTCAGACGAGCCCTATCAACATGAAACGCGTAAAATCCAACGTTTCCGTACCGTTTCACTGAACCACATCATCCCCCAATGTCTCCTTTGAGGCAACCCACCTAAACCAGACCTTCCTAATCTTCTTGGGCGCTCCCCTGACCCGTACGTCATACTGTAGAGAAGAACGTTTGCATTCACAAATTTTTAACCACATCCTTAAAGTGGATGTAAAGCCCCTCTCATCCTTTCTAAACTCCTGCCATAGTGCTGATCTATAAGGATATAGATGCCTCCTGCATGTATCCTCACCTGTCACATGTCTCCCCTCTGTCTGTTATAAGAACTGAAAAACTGCAGATTCTGTGGGTGGATCTGTTGTCTGGAGCTCGGTGGGTGGAGTCGTGATGTCAGTAGACTCCCCGCCCACCTCTACACTCCCCTTGCCAACATGCATTTTTTCCTATGTATTCCTTACACAAAATTCTGCTATGATCACTAACATCCAGTCAAAATCCAGAAAAGTAAGCACATGACTTCAGAAAAGGAGTGGGGGTGGGAATTGAAAAATAATGCCTGTCTCCAGGCTAGTGCATGAGATATGTACATAACCTGTCACTCACAGCAAGGGGGCGGAACGGACTAAGGTTGTTCTCTGTAAGTCCGTTTTATTTCACTGAACAATAAAAGAGGATTGCTCAGAGCTGGATTAACTCTGTGTGGCATGACTGGGCACAGATGATAGGAAATCTTATACTCCAAGGCTCAAATTTTCAAGTCCTGAGCTACTAGCAATGCCTCAAGAGTTACTCGCCACCAGTTGCCCCAACCCCCCCCAAACACGCCCTCATAAATGATCTCATGAAATGACACGTAAATGTGTTATGCAGGATTAAGTTATAAAAATAAATATTAACAACTTTATCTGTTCCCACCTGCCTGTGCCCACCAATGCAGCCAGCCTTTGCCCCTGTTGCCCATGACGGCCGCGCGGCTGCACAGCTCGCACACCCCAAAGGCCGGCCCTGGTAGCAGACTACCCAGAATCTGAAAAATATTCCTCAAGAGGGGCGGAAAAAAGTAATACAAAAGCGAACCAATAGTGCAATGTTATATGGGCAACATTTAGGGCCAGATCCACAGAGGCAGTACGCCGGTCTATCTCCTGATACGCCAGCATACTTTCAAATTACCCGCGTCGTATCATTAGTATGAATCCTCAAACCATGATACGACGGCTTCGGCCTTCGATCCAAGAGGCTTATGTCTTCGTACACCTTCGGATCTACGCTGCAATCTTTTTGCGCTCGCTGGGTGGAGTTTGCGTCGTTTTCCGCGTCGGGTATGCAAATTAGCTTTTTGCGGCGATCCACGAAGTTACAATTGGCCGTCGCATTCTCTAACGTCGTCGCTAGTCGGCTTTTTCCGGCGTATAGTTAACCTCTTATGGACCGTCGCATGTACATTTACGTCGGCACAATGGCACCGACAGGCACATCAACTGATATATACGTTGGTGCCTTGGGGGGGTTCGGCGGTCCGGTTACCTGGCCGAGCGATCCGTGCAGAGGGGGCGGCTGTTCGTTTTTGTCCGCCCCCTCCGGATCGCTCTCAGCCAATCCGCGCGCTCCCCTGCAGTGTCACTTCCTCCTCCTGTGTAAACACAGGAAGGAGGAAGTGATGTGATCTCTCCTTCTGCGTTTTTTTCAACCACCGCTGAGGAGAGATCACATCGCATAGTAAGTCTGCACAACACTACACTGACACACACTACACATAGGCACATTTAACCCCTTGCGATCACCCTCCCCCCTGTCACAGTGTCACTGAATGCAGTGATTATATGTATGATCACTGCAGTTAGTGTCAGTGTGACAGGCAGTTAGTGTTAGGTCCAGGGTAGCCCCCGTACCCCCCCTAATAAAGTTGTAACCCCTTGATCACCGCCCTAGTTAACCCTTTCACCCCCTATTGCCAGCGTCACTAAGCGATAATTTTTCTGATCGCTGTATTAGTGTCGATGTTCCCGCTAGGTAGCTAATTTTTTTTTATTGCGATTTTTTTTTACTAAAGACATGTGGCTGAATAAATTTTGACTAAAATTTAGTTTATTTGATTTATTCTTATAACAAAAAGTAATTCTTTTTTTTCAAAAATGTCGCTCTATTTTGTTTATAGCGCAAAAAACAAAAATCGCAGAGGCGATCAAATACCACCAAAAGAAAGCTCTATTTGTGGGAAGAAAATTACGCAAATTTTGTTTGGAAAACAAGTCGCACGACCGCGCAATTGTCAGTTAAAGCGACGCAGTGCCGAATCGCAAAAAGGGGCCTGGTCATTTACCTGCATTTTGGTCCGGGTCTTAAGTGGTTAAAGCTGCTATTATCCGGTCTATAGTTAGACGTGCCATGTTAGGTATGGCCGTCGTTCCCGCGTCGAATTTTGAATTTCTTTTTTTGCGTAAGTCGTCCGGGAATAGGAATGTACGTAAATTACGCTACTAAAGAAAAAAAAATGAAGTTTCGACGTAATTTCGCGCAATGCACGGCGGGAAATTTTTGAACGGAGCATGCGCAGTTCGATCGCCGCGGGGACGCGCCTAATTTAAATGATTCACGCCCCCTAATCGCGTATTTCGATTCCGCCACGAGGAATACCCTACGCCGTCGTACCTTATGGGCCGGAATCTTCCTGGATTCGACTTAGAGCCAGGTAAAATACGGCGGCGTACTGTATCTCTGATACACTGCGCCAGGGCAATTGTATGTGGATCTGGCCCACACTATATATATATATATTTTAGAGCATACATGGGAGGGTACTCACTATGTTCTATACATAACGCGTGTTCAAATGGCCACAATGGCTGACAATGCGGTATGGTTGGGAGGCAGGGACAGCGCATTGGTTTACATCTACTTTATCATCGACACAAAGAGGCACCTGGCGGTTTCCATTTTTCGCCGTTCCCTTCCAGAAACACCCGGAATAGTGAATGCAAGACTCTTTTTTTTCTGCACACTGAATTGGCACCAGAAACTTCTAGTTTGGGTGCAGCACCTGGCAGCAAAGCCCGTGCCAACTCCTGTAAGGATGATGGTGTTGTAATTACAAGGCACCTGAGCCCCGTAAATCTGCAATTTTCTCTTTATGAAAGTCATTATTTTAATGAGTGGTTAGTCGTTAGTCATGTGCTTGAGGAAGAATAATACAGCTTTTTTATTTAATAAAAATATGCAGCAACAGCAGTCTGTGGCTTCTGTACAGTGTGTCGTTCAAAAATATCTTACCTAACATCAGTCCCTTCACAAGTGGAAATTTCCTAAACCATACCTGTTTTTTTTACTTTCATCGCACTAGTCTAGAGGGATTGCATTTGTGGTAGACATCTTTAACCACTAGGCGTCCGCACTATAGCCCAATGATGGCTGCAGCGCGGACCTGAATTTCCGGGAGGCCGTCAATAGACGTCCTCCCCTTTGCACGCTCCCCGCGCACCCCCTGCGCACAGGGCCGTTTGAAGAAATTAGGGGGCCCAAAGCAAACAAAAAATAAATCACTTTTCTAGTTGAGAAGCGGGGTGGGGGGGTTGTTTTTTTTTTGTCGGCTTACCTCTATCCTGGTGTCCGCACAGGGGCCCCAGCAGTGAGGGCCCTTGCTGCACCGCTGCTTCCTCCTGCAGTCCGGTTGGCCGTGTACCATAACCGCGTGGTGCAGGAGATTGTTTGCTGTTCCCGGGTATGGTGACCACGTGTCCCGGATCGCCCGGGACAGTCCCGCATTTTGCAGGTCTGTCCCGGGCAGCTTCATTCCAGGACAATACAGTGTCCCGGAATGAAACTGACACAGCCGCCCCCCGGGCCAATCTGATGCCTCCAAAAAAGGCGGCCACATCACCGCTTTATTCACTGACAGTACTTGTCCTGGCCGAGAATGCCTAAAGGAGCACAGTCCCCGCCCCCTGCTTGTGATTGGAGAAATCTTAAATTTCGCCTCTTGTGTCCAATCACTGGGCTGTGATTCGTTGGAGCACAAACTGATTTTTGGGAAGGAGGGGTGTCCCTGAATGGTAGTTTGGAAATGTGGTCACCCTATTCCCGGGGCCGGACTGAAAGGAAGTGAACACTTAGTGTGTGCACTTCCTGTCAGTCCGGCCGGGAACAGGAACCTGATTCTCCTGTACCGCGCGCTTATGGTACACGGCCGACCGGACTGCAGGAGGAAGCAGCGGTGCGGCAAGGACCCTCCCTGCTGGGGCCCCTGGCCAGCTCAGGGGCCCAGGCAATTGCTTGGTTTGCCTGTAGGGTTCCGACGGGCCTGCCTGCACACAGATCCGATCATAGGTCCCTGCCTCTTACCATGTGATCAGTCGTCAGCCAATGACAGCTGATCACGTGATGTAAACAAAGCTCAGAAATCGTTTTTTTTTCCTTACGCTGAAAGCGATCACCGGCTTTTGTGTAAGGGACTTCCACCTCATCAGTGCCCACCAGTACTGCCTGCCAGTGCTCACAGTGCCCACCAGTGCAAAACAGTGCCACCTATCAATGCCTACGAGTGCCACCTATCAATGCCCACCAGTGGTGACAATCATTGCCACCTAGTGTTGGAGATGCAACAAACCTACAGCTTAGCCTATCACTGTATATCAGATGCAGTTTACAAAAAGGACACAAGATGTCGCTAATGATTAATGACATGTATTCTTTATGATATGTTGTAACTTCTATCCCCAGTAATGTACTCGTTGATTTCTTCTTCCTGCCTTGTTGTCTGTGTGTTGTTCTTCTTACCATGATGTGGAGACATCTTTGCCTGTGTGTGATGATGTTCCAATAAAGAAGCCAGTTCCTGTTACTACACAATGTCTGATCTCAACTGACTCCGCTGCACCTATCAATCGTACTCTGCAACACCTAGCAGTGCTGCCTATCAGTCTGACCTACCAGTGCTGATCTGTGCCCATCATTGCCACCCATCACTGCCACCAATCAGTGCCCACTTCCTGTGAAGGCTGTCATAGACACACCCCCTGGGGTTACATCATCTTGCAGCCTGGGCTCACAGTAATCTGGGTAAAACCTTGGTTTGAGAGTAACTTGGTTTGAGAGCGTTTTGCAAGACAAGCAACATTTTATAATACATTTTGACTTGATATACAAGCGATGTCTTGATATACAAGTAGCGTCATGTCACCGCTGAGTATAAAAGAGAAGAATGGCGCCTCTAAGTGCAGCAATATGGTTACATTTAATGAAGGTACAACATTTATCAACATATTGTTAGTGGTGCCTCTCTTCTCTTTTATACTCTGGAGCTCCTGCTGGATTTTGCTTCTAATCCCCTTGTGGAGACTTCCATTTGTGGATGGACATGTTATGGTTACACAACTTATCACATCGCTCTAATCTTTTTATATGGACTGTAAACTGAAGGACCTCTGAATAAATGGCTGTGGAACAAATCATCTGAGTTTCCATTATTTCTTATGGAGACATTTGCTTTGATATACAAGTGCTTTGGATAACAAGCATGTTTGGGGAATGAATTATGCTCGCAATCCAAGGTTTTACTGTACCCAGGGCCGATCCTAGGGTCACAGGCACCTGGGTGCAAAAATATTTCTGGCGCCCCCACATGGGCGTGGTCATTTTACGAACTCCTCCCCTTAAACATCCCTACAAATGTTTCTATGGCAATGACTCAACCACAGAGATGCTCCCCCACAAAGTCTTCATTACCCTGGGATCCTTACATGATCTCTTAACAATAAACAAAATACAGGAAGAGAAGCAGAGTACTTTATTGGCACCACAAAGAGGGCTTCTGTGAGAGAGTCTGTTAGAAAGACCCACAGACATGATACAGGAGATGATTAGAGACTGCAGACATAATACAGGAGATGATTAGAGACTGCAGACATACTACAGGAGATGGTCAGAGACTGCAGACATAGTACAGGAGATGGTCAGAGACTGCATACATAGTACAGGAGATGGTCAGAGACTGCAGACATGATACAGGAGATGGTCAGATACTGCAGACATACTACAGGAGATGGTCAGAGACTGCAGACATACTACAGGAGATGGTCAGAGACTGCAGACATTGTACAGGAGATGGTCAGAGACTGCAGACATAGTACAGGAGATGGTCAGAGACTGCAGACATAGTACAGGAGATGGTCAGAGACTGCAGACATAGTACAGGAGATTGTCAGAGACTGCATACATAGTACAGTAGATGGTCAGAGACTGCGGACATAGTACAGGAGATGGTCAGAGACTGCGGACATAGTACAGGAGATGGTCAGAGACTGCGGACATAGTACAGGAGATGGTCAGAGACTGCAGACATAATACAGGAGATGGTCAGAGACTGCAGACATGATACAGGAGATGGTCAGATACTGCAGACATACTACAGGAGATGGTCAGAGACTGCAGACATACTACAGGAGATGGTCAGAGACTGCAGACATTGTACAGGAGATGGTCAGAGACTGCAGACATAATACAGGAGATGGTCAGAGACTGCAGACATGATACAGGAGATGGTCAGATACTGCAGACATACTACAGGAGATGGTCAGAGACTGCAGACATACTACAGGAGATGGTCAGAGACTGCAGACATAATACAGGAGATGGTCAGAGACTGCAGACATAATACAGGAGACAGTCAGAGACTGCAGACATTGTACAGGAGATGATTAGAGACTGCAGACATAATACAGGAGATGGTCAGAGACTGCAGACATGATACAGGAGATGGTCAGATACTGCAGACATGATACAGGAGATGGTCAGAGACTACAGACATACTACAGGAGATGGTCAGAGACTGCATACATAGTACAGGAGATGGTCAGAGACTGCAGACATAGTACAGGAGACAGTCAGAGACTGCAGACATTGTACAGGAGATGATTAGAGACTGCAGACATAATACAGGAGATGGTCAGAGACTGCAGACATGATACAGGAGATGGTCAGATACTGCAGACATGACACAGGAGATGGTCAGAGACTACAGACATACTACAGGAGATGGTCAGAGACTGCATACATAGTACAGGAGATGGTCAGAGACTGCAGACATAGTACAGGAGACAGTCAGAGACTGCAGACATAATACAGGAGATGGTCAGAGACTGCAGACATGATACAGGAGATGGTCAGATACTGCAGACATACTACAGGAGATGGTCAGAGCCTGCAGACAGACATTGTACAGGAGATGGTCAGAGACTGCAGACATAGTACAGGAGATGGTCAGAGACTACAGACATTGTACAGGAGATGGTCAGAGACTACAGACATTGTACAGGAGATGGTCAGAGACTACAGACATTGTACAGGAGATGGTCAGAGACACATCAGTTCTGGACAGACACAAACACGGAGAGAAGGAGGGAGCGGAGAACTCTGCCACTTTGGCGCCCCCACCTCTGCAGGCTCCTGGGTGCAAAGCACCCTGTGCACCCTGCCTAGGGTCGACCATGACTGTAACTTGTTTTACAATGGGGTTAATTGTATGTATAAAGCCATTTTTCCCATGGTTCCAGTTTATATTTTGTCACCTTTCTATTTAGTTGCATCACACCTTATATCCTCTCCATAGTTATTATTCTTTTGTGATTTTCCAGCTTTTATCCCACTCTGTCATCGAGATCTGTGTAATGTCATTTTTCCTTTCGTGATGTTATTGAAAAACTCTTCTAAAAATAGCACAAAAGAAAAAAGAAAGAAAAACAGGAGACCTCGTACACGCCCCTTGCGATGGTTTTTCTTCTCAATGAGGCGTGATACTCTTTATCGGCGGCGTATTAGAGTGACATCTGTGATAAGTTGTGGAAGTTTTTACTTCCTGAACGCTCTGACGGAGAACAAAGAACCTTTCTTGCAATAGGTACTGCCAGGATTTTTCCTTTTCCTATTTTTATCTTTTTTATTTTTATTCAGGATACAAAGGGACTGTCGCCAGTTCAAGATTTTTATTGTGAATTCTTTTTTTAACCACTTGCCGACCGCCGCACACACACTTATGTTGGCAGAAGGGCTTAGGGTGACCACGTGTCCCCGATTGCCCGGGATAGTCTCGCATTTTGCAGGTCTGTCCCGTGCAGGGCCATCTTAATAGCATCATGGGCCCCTGGGAAAAGTAATGCTCTGGGGCTCCTACAATGATGACAGTGCAGGTAAACAGACATCAAGTAGGTAGGAGGCAGACTGCCTCCCCTGTGTATCTATCACCCTCATTGCCATCATTGGGCCCCTAATTTCGGGGCAGCGTGGGCTCAAGGACCATCTTCTTTGGGGAAAGTGCAGAGCCCCCCCCCCCCCATGCAGCTGGGGCCCCTGGGCAGTGCTCAGGTGTGCCCTCTCATTAAGACAGCCCTGGTCCCGGGTAACTTCATTCAAGGACAATACAGTGTCCCGGAATGAACACACCCCCTGGTCCAATCTGATGCCCCCAAAAAAGGCCGTACTTGTCCTGGCCAGGAATGCCTGGAGGAGCACAATCCTTTGTAACCGCTTGTAATTGGAGAAATCATAAATCCCGCCTCTTGTGTCCAATCACTGTGCTGTGATTCGTTACAGCACAAGCTGATTTTTGGGAAGGGGCGGTGTCCCCGAATGGTAGTTTGGAAATGTGGTCACCCTAACCGCAAGTCCCCTGCAGGTAGGTGCAATGGTGGAAAAGAGCTGCCTCATGTTGAAGGAAAGGGGCAGGACGAGCACAGAGAGTGCACATGCTGCTCTCCAGCTGATGACGCAACAATCATTTTTTAGCTGTACTTAGCGGAATAACGCTTTCTGTTGCGACTGATACTAAAGTGCAGAAGCTCCCAATGTTTAGCTCCATGTGGCCTACGGCTCTATGCCAGAAAAGTGCTCCACGGCTAATTTTCTTTCTTTATTTTTTAAATATTTTCTCTGATGTAGACAAATAGGGCCAGATTCAGGTAGGACTTAAGCTGGTCTATCTCGAGATGTGCAGCCTAAGTCTAAATTTGCCCCGTCATGTCTATGCGCCGTACCCACAGAACTAGATAGGCGCAAAAATAGGCTTTTCCCGGACCAGCATAACTTGCCTACGCCTGCACATCGTAGGCGCACATTTAGGCCGAACGCTTCTGGCGCACCCATTGATTTTCTATGCAAATGAGGGAGAAACGCCGATTCCCGTAACATACGCGCGTTCGGCACAGGCTAGGCGCGGTGGCCTAAGCTGTATGGCCGGCCTAAAGTTATCCCTCATAAAGGAGGGATAACTTTGCACCAGACTTGCTCAAGTCAGCTGGAGACAGTGGCGTAACTAGAACCTTCAGGGCCCCGATGCAAGAAACCATGAAGGGCCCCCCCCCCTGACCCCCAGATAGGGCTCTTTTCTCCGAGCCTAGTGGCGTTACAGGACACGGTCGCAAGTAGGCGGCTGCAGGAGGAAAATGGAGAGATTGGTTCCTCTATGTCGGTGTTTCGCAATCTTTTTCCAGTCAGGGCACCCTTGAAGTATACCCCTAGGTGAATGGGGCTACACTGCAACCCCCTTGCAACTGTGTGCATTGCATGCAGTTGCAGCATAGTGATGATGTATTTAAGGGGTTAAAACAGGCGGTCAGTAGGCAACATGTTTCCTCTTTACCGGCTGTCAAATGTCTCTGAAAAGCGATCTAAGCATGGATCGCTTTTCGGAGGAATAGCATTTTTTTACAATACTATGAACAAGCAAAAAAAATTAATAAATAGGTTTTGATTGTACACAAATAGGGGATCGGAAATAAAAGTGCATACATAAAATGTGCATACATACATGTAAACACACATATAAAAACACACACATATATATATATATATATATATATATAAATGCACATATGCACTTATTGGCATCTGGTACTCAAAATTAGTGGCATCTGGTACTCAAAATTTTTAGGGGGGCGCAAGCAAACTGAAAAATTCTTAAAAAAACATAATTTGATGGGGACACTGTGCCCATCAAATGCAGCCACTGTGCCCATCAAATGCAGCCACTGTGCCAAACGCCACTACTGTTCCCATCAAATGTCGCCACTGTGCTCAAACTCTGCCACTGTGCCAAACGCTGCCACTGTTTCCATCAAATGCTGCTACTGTGCCAAAATGCTGCCAGGGTGCCCATCAAATGCCGCCACTGTGCCCATCAAATGCCGCCACTGTGCCCATCAAATGCTGCCACTGTGCCCATCAAACGCTGCCACTGTGCCCATCAAACTCTGCCACTGTGCCCATCAAATGCCGCCACTGTGTCCATTAAATGCCGCCAGTGTGCCCAGCAAATACTGGTGTGCCCATTAAATGCTGCCAGTGTGCCATCAAATGCTGCAACTGTGCCATGGAATGCCACCACTGTGAATCCCCCTGCCTACCCAACTCTTACCCCGTATCGTGGGGCTGCGGGTGACTCCTACGAGCAGGATCCTCCATGCATCTCCTGCCGTCCTCATCTCCCGTCCTCTCCTCCTGATAAGTGTCTAATAGCCGCTCCTATTGTTTCAGAAAATCAGGTGATGGGTAACAGACCCGCACACCTGATTGGTGGAGATGTGGTTCAGTGTTAGGAAATTGAATATTAATTCGCCTTTCTAACACACCTGGGTGGACTTTGAGCGCCCAGCATGGCGCTCATGGTTCACCTATTTTGAAGCCTATTAGAGACTATGGCTCTAATCGGGTGCTTCAACCCCCCCCTGCTGTGATTCAGGTGCCCGAACATACCAGTACATACATACATATGCACACACACATACAGTACATACATATGCACACACACATACAGTACATACATACATATGCACACACATACAGTACATACATATACACATACATACATATGCACACACACACACACATACAGTACATACATATACACATACATACATATGCACACACACACATACAGTACATACATATACACATACATACATATATATATACATACATACATACATACATACATATGCACACACACATACAGTACATACATATACACATACATACATATATATATATACATACATACATACATACATACATATGCACACACACACATACAGTACATACATATAAACACATACATATGCACACACACATGCATCCATACATGTACACACACACACATACAGTACATACATATACACACACACACACACACACACACACACAGTATATAAACACATACAGCAGATAGTCATAAAAAAACGGCAGACATTTACCTTGGCACTTCCTGCCGGGTACTGCACTCTAGGGGGAGACAAAGAGCACACACTACTTTCACTTTAGGTTGATCTGACAACCCCCATTCTCTGCACAGTTCGGCTGATGATCGGGGAGCTCATCTCAGCCGCCCCTGCCGCTCCTCCTATCAAAGAGTAGAGGGGGCCCTTTAGTAGCACCGTTCCAGACGAGCTGAGCAACCACACTTGCAGGACAACACATGGCAGCCGTGGTCCTAGCACTACTAATGGTTCCCCCGCCACGTAGGAGGACAAGGGCACGGGAGAGGCTTTGGCAGGGGTGATTCGGAGGTGTTTCGCATTTTCAGATTCAGCCCTGAAGCCATTCAGGAAATAACCACAGCCCTGCATGATGACATCACCAGCAAGACACACCGCTCAGAAGCAGTGCAGCCACTGGATCATTGGCTCATTCTAGCGTACAAGTGGAGTGGTGGCTGGAAAGTCACAATCCTCCATGAGCAGATGTGTACACCAGGTTGTCCCCGCAATCCTCAGACGCATGTCCCACCACATCATCAAACCCACCCAGGAACATGAATGAATGAATGAATGAATGAATGAATGAAAAACTTATAGAGCGCGGCACATGCGAACTGAATCGCCTCTGGGCGCTTGTTGTTCCTGTCTCCTTTGATATCAAAAGAGATGAGTCTTGATCTTTCTCCTGAAGGCTAAGTGATTCGCCTCCAACCGAATGCTGGTTGGCAAAGCGTTCCATAGTCTAGGACCTTGGACCGCGAATCTTCTTTCTCCTTTGGACTTGTAGTTGGCTTTTGGGATCTGCAGTAGGTTCTGATTGGTGGATCGCAAGATGCGATTGGGATTGTGAGCTTTTATTTTATCGCATAGATATTGGGGGGCATTCCCATGGACACATCTATGCGTTAGACAGAGTGCTTTAAAAGCAATTCTGTCTTTAACTGGTAACCAGTGAAGTGCCCTCAGTGAAGGTGAGATTGATTCCCAAGGTTTTTTTCCAGTCACAAGTCTGGCGGCCGTATTTTGAACGACTTGCAGACGAGCGATTTGGTACTTGGGGAGTCCGAGGTAAAGGGCATTTGCATAATCCAGTCTGGAGTTGACAATTGCTCCCACCACGACCGCTAAATCTTCTTTGGGGATGAAAGGGGTAAGTCTGCGTAGTAGGCGCAACAGATGATGGGATCCGCTGACTACTGACCCTATTTGTGCGTCCATTGTCATGTAGGAGTCAAAGATGACCCCAAGACTTTTGACTTTGTCGCTAGGGGTGATGATTTTGCCCAGAATGGGCGGGGGTGTCCAGGTTGTTGCAGGTTGATTTCTTTGTTTGGCGTGAAACAGGAGAAGTTCTGTTTTCGCTCCGTTGAGTTTAAGATAACTCTTTGTCATCCAGTCCTCTATCAAAGAGAGGCATGTCTCTAGATTGAGGTGGTGATCCTTTTTATTGCAAATGCGGAAATACAGTTGCGTGTCGTCTGCATATGAGTGGTAGAGCAGTTTTTGGCTGCTGATAATCTCAAAAAGAGGACGAAGATAGATGTTAAACAGCACTGGTGACAGAGGCGATCCTTGAGGGACTCCGCATGTCACTGTGCGTTTCTCCGATGTGAAGGGTCCTAACTTTACTGTTTGCGATCGGTTTTCCAGAAAAGAGGAGAACCAAGATAAATCGCCTTCTGCGACTCTGGCTACTTCAGCTAGCCGAGTCAGTAACAGTTTGTGGTCTACAGTATCGAAAGCTGCACTTAGGTCCAACAGAACTAGGAGACAAGATTCTCCTTCGTCTGTGGCCTCGAGAGCATCGTCCCATACTTTGAGCAGCGCGGTTTCAGTCCCGTGTCCGGGACGGAACCCCGATTGCAATGGATCAAGTAGCTTGTAGGTATCTAGATGCTGTTGCAGCTGTTGTACTTTTTCCATTATTTTTGAGAGTACATTGAGGCTTGTTATGGGACGGCGGTGGAGTGGGTCCTTGGGGTCCAGGGAGGGTTTCTTAAGGATGGGTTGGATTATACCCTCTTTCAACTGTGAGGGCACTATGCCCTCCAAGAAAGACTGGTTGATAAGCTGCGTGATGGGAGGAGCCAGGATGTAGGCGCCTTCCTTCAGCAGTTTTGTGGGGATAATGTCATTAGGTGCTGTGCCATTGCGCAAAGCCCCAATGATATTCTTAGTGACCTCGATGGAGATGGGTTCCAGGGTGAACTTACCTGATAAAGGGGAATTACTATGGGTGTTGTGTGAGCGGCTGCAGGGGGGGCTGAGGGGGGGATTGTTCTGCTGAATGCTTTCACGGATTGCCTCAATTTTATTAATGAAGCAATCCGATAGTTCATTGCAAAATTCTTGTGTGTCTGTATTGGGGGCTTCAATACATACTGGTTTCATGGTCTGAGTGACCATCTTGAAGAGTTCGCGGGGGCGGTTTATGGCGCTGTTGATAGCCTCCGAAAAATAATTTTTCTTGGCTTGGAAAATTTCTTTATGATATTTTCTTGTTGTCGCCTTGTAGATGGATAGGTTTAGCTCTGAAGAACATCTTTTCCAGGCAGATTCTGCCCTTCTGCGTTCTTGCTTCAGTAACGACAGCTGGTTGTTAAACCAGCTGCGGTTATTTTTCCGGATGCGGATCTTTCGTTTCGGCGCTACCAAGTCGGCTGACTGTAGCATGGCCGAATTTATGGCATCCAGCGTTTCAACGGCTGTTTGATGCGGCTGAGTTGTTTCTATTTTTTCCCTTAAAGTGGTTTTGAAGAGTTCCGAATGGAGCTTCTTCTGACATCTAGTCCAGTGTGTTGTCACTGGATTTGATGTTTTTGTTGCAGTGGGAATTGTGGAAATAATGAATTTAATTGCATGGTGGTCTGTCCATGGCAACTTTTCATTTTCCCAAATTTTTATTTCCAGAGCTTGTCTGAAAATAAGATCAAGTGTGTGACCTGAAGCATGTGTGGGCCCACATACTAGTTGCTGTGACCCTAAATCTACCAGGTGGTTAATACAGGCATCGGCGATGGGGTCTTGTAAGGAATTGGCCCAAAGGTTGAAATCCCCGAGCAGCAAAAAATGTTTGCTGTTGAGGGTGTAAGTGGAGAAGAAATCCGTCCATGATGGTAGCAGCTGCGATTTTGGGCCGGGTGGCCTACAGCAGAGCAGAATGTGGACGGTCTCCTTTGAAATTGTTTGCAATTGTAGCGTAAGGGTTTCCATGAATGGAAGAGGATTTTGAAGGATTGGTTTGGTGATTGCAAGCTGAGTCTTGCAAATCACCGCCAGGCCCCCTCCTCTTTGCCCTATTCTGTTTTCCGTGATAATACGGTAGTTTTCTGGCACCAGTTCTCCTAGAATGGTGTTACAGTCGGCTGTAAGCCAGCTTTCTGTAATGAAGAGGCAGTCTAAATCGTATTGTAGTATAAAATCATGGATTTCTAATCGGTGTTTTACTGCCGATCTTGTGTTAATCAAAGCACAGGATATGTGCTTCGGTTGGGATGGATGACTGGATTTTTTGATAGTCGATCGTCGATCAATTCTCAAAATTTGCTCGAATCTTAGGGCCTTTTTGGTGGCGGCTGGTAGCACTGCGGCAAATCGCCTCAGACCCCAAATGGTTTCTGCTGAATACCGCAGCCTCGCCATATTTGCCCGTCATCAGGGGGGGGGGGCGGCGGTGGTTGGGTGGTGATGGAGGGGGGATTCACTGAATCCTCTCTCCTGGCTTTGGTCCAGAGGAAGGCAAAAAAAAAACCCTGGCCAGGCTACGCCAATATGCTGGGGCAGGGAAAAAAAATTCCTTCCTGATCCCTGAAAGGCGATCGGTCAGACCCTGGATCAAATACTGTTATGGTTTGGGGGACTTGGGGTAGGAGATATCTCTGATTGCTGGGGGGGGTGTACTAAGACAGCCACCGGCCTGGCACAAAAACCCAGGCCGGGGGGGCTATCTGTGGGGAGGATTGGCAGCAGAGGTGGCTGGGATTAATTTATTTAGGGGTGGATGGGGTCCTCCAGGGGTGAGGGGGGGTGTACTGGGCAGATGCTGGGCCTGGATGTGGTGCGCCGCTAGGCCGCGGATGAAGCCGCGGTCTTTCCTAAGCCGCGGCTGCCGCGGACCTAGCAAGAAAAAAGCCGGGGCTCGACGGCGGTGGGTGGGGGGCGAGGGGATGAGGAAGGGATGCCTCGAGACTGTAAAGGGGGAGATGTTGCAGGTCTGAACGCCTGTCTCCCGGGATCCGACGCCGCGGCTTGTCCTGAAAAGGACGGCCGCCCTCAGTCCCAGGAGGACTCACCTTTAGAGGAGGGGAGGAGGAATGCTGGGGGGGAGACTGGAGAGAAAACCGGCCGGGTTCGGGTCGGTCCGTGCAGAGGCTGATGCTGGAGCTGTAGCTGGGCCGAGCGGGGCTGAAATTGACCCTGTCTGCCTATCTGCCTGGTTACCTCCTAAACCTGCCTGGAGCTATAGCACACACGTTCCTACTCTAGGAGACGTGCGCCGTGTGAGCTCCTGCTACTAATCCAAGGCCTCACTGAGAAAACACTCTTTGGCGAGTCTGTTTGGGCAGCCCTGAGTGTGTGGCAGAAGGCAATGCAGGATTTCTACGAAATTGCAGGATTCCCACGCATCGGGGCCATTGATTGCACACATGTGGCACTACAGCCCCCCCGTGACACAGAGCACATATATCGCAATCGCAAGCATTGGCACTCCATCAACGTACAGGGGATAGCCGATGCCCAATGCCTCATATGGCACGTCCGTGCCAAACACCCCGGGTCCAGCCACGACAGCTACATATACCGTCAAAGCCCTATCCCAACAGATTTCAAACAGAACGTGTATGGGGACAGCTGGCTGGTTGGTGAGTGACATGGGTGTCAGGCATGACTGTCCGACCACTTAATGCAGACATCACGAGGGGCACAATCACGGCTAACATCTTCCTGTCTTTTCCCTTCCAGGTGACGCGGCATATGCACTTGGACCCCATCTCCTGACTCCATTCCGGGATCCCCAAACCAGAGGAGAGAGAAACTACAATGCGGCACACATACGCACCCGTGCAGTGGTGGAACAAACATTTGGCCTCCTGAAGTCCCGTTTCCGATGCCTGGATAAGTCCGGGGGGACCCTGTTGTATTCCCCAAACGTTGTGTGTCAGATCATCGGTGCATGTTGTGTGCTGCACAACTATGCCATGAGAACGGGCCTGGGGATTGACATACGTGATGACCGGACCCGCCAACCACACAGTTCCCCCCTGCCAGAGGAGAGCCCGTCTGCTGAGGGAAGAGCAGTCAGGAGGGTCCTCGTGGTAGGCTTCTTTGCCTGTTAAACACACACATTCATAATGGCACACGGACAATGCACGCATGCACACCACTGTGGTCCCTAGATCACACACACCACATCCACATCACATTGGATTAGCCCAAGTCCAACATGCAGGACTTGGGAGCAGCAACGCCGCATCAAGGCCCCAGTGATGTCGCTGTCCATTCATACGACATTCACACGGTCGTGGGGATAACTTCTCCACCACGACCGAGGGTGACAACCCTTACTGGCAGGAGTCCCAACCCCACATTCACACACCATTCACACTGTAGCCTGCACTCCTCACTGTGTGCAGATACTACCAAAATTAAAACACTCAAAACCTGAGTAGAAAATAAATAAAAACACTCATAACCTGAGTAGAAAATAATTCAAAACACTCATAACCTGAGTAGAAAATAAAAAAAATAAAAGTCTAGAAAAAAATGGTACTCATCTGCCCTGATGTGGGCTTCTCCGAGTGCCACCGCCCCGGCTCCTTAACTGCCTGGGGGGAGCCACAGGTGGGGGGGTTGGGCATCAGGAGGTGGGGGGGTTGGGCATCAGGAGGTGGAGGTGCATCCCCTGGAGCCTCCCTGGCTGGCTGCCTGCCCTCCAAAGCAATGCAGGTGAGGATGGCATTGGTCTGTGCAAGCATCACCCTGGTCTGCCTCCCCTCCTCCACGACGGCCTCTGCCAGGCTCTTACCCTTTGACGCGAGGCCTGCTGTGGTGGCCTGCACCCCCCCAGGTTAATGACAATCGCAGCTGAATTGCAGGTCATATCTTGCAGGCTGTCCAGAACCTGCGAGGACGGTGCCAGGCTGTCAGCCAGAAGCCGTATATGGACAGACACGTCACCCACATGGCGGGTCTGCCGGGCCTGATCCCTGGCAAGGGTTTCCTGGAGGGCCTCAGGAACACCCTTTGTTTTCTGAGTTGAATCCCGGGGACCAGAAGAGGCTTGGGGCCGTGGGTACGGGGAGGCCCTTGAGGGGCCTTTTGCGCTGGACGGGCGCATGTCTGGGCCTATTTATAGGCTGCGGTTAAACCGGTTGGGCGGAGTTTCTTTGGAAGCTGGGCCGGCGTTAGTTGTGAGCATGCGCACAAGGGAACGTACGTACTACGCATGCTCCGTTCATGATACGCCAACTGGAAATTAGAAATCCACGTTCTGAACATCATTTGCATACGGTCACACCCACTTGCAGTTAAGCCGACAAAATTAAGTTACTCCGGCACAAAGTTAGGCACAAGTGCTGCATGAATACTGTACTTGCCTCTCTGAGTTATGTCGGCGTAGCGCTAATGAGATGCACTACGCCGGCATAAGTATAAACCGTGTGAAACAAATGTTTGAATCACAAAACACACTATGTGATATATATTGATATAATTTATAAACTATGTGGTCTATGATGGTATATATAAATCACTAATATACCAAAAAATCAAAAGAGGTTGATAGCCACTAGAGCAGGGGTTCTCAACCTAACTAGTGCCATGACCCCTTGATAAAATTTCCCACGTGGTGGGGACCCCTAACAGTAAAAAATTTCGTGGGCATGGGTTGTGAACACCCAAAGCAAAACAAGTAATTTGCACCCCTAACCCTTACATTTGTGAAGTATTAAAACCCCTTATGGTACATTTTAGTATGTACCACTCTTTGTTCTCCTTTCTTTCCCCTTTTATCTCTGTATCCTAATTTCTTCATTTTTTTCCCATCCCATCTAGCCGTCTTTCTTGCTCTTTCTCTTAATCTTTCTCTCCCTTTTTATTTGTTGTTCCCCCTCTTTTCCTTTCCACGTAATCTCTATTTTTATTGCTTCCCTTACTCCTTGGGGGTGGGGAGTTGGGATGAGTGGCAGTGGGGGTGGGAGAGTTGGGATGGGTGGCAGTGGGAGAGTTGGGATGAGTGGCAGTGGGGGTGGTAGAGTTGGGATGGGTGGCAGTGGGGGTGGGAGAGTTGGGATGAGTGGCAGTGGGGTCGGAGAGTTCTGATCAGCCAACATAGGTGCTCTTGATCAAGGTCATTTGTTGACTTTAGTGGGGACTTTTAATGGGAACTATAATCACAGGTAGTGTTACTCACTATGTCTCCCACTTCACATTCCTCACCAGTCAGCTGACCTAAAGTCTCTGCCCCCCCAGCCATGCTGTGAACTGAATGGGCGGCTGCAAAGAGGCAGAGTGGGCGGCTGTGGGCTCCAGGGACAGCCCTGCTGGGTGACTGCAAAAAAGGGAACAGCCCAGGATTTGGTGACCCCTGGCAAATCATCATTTGCCCCCTGAGGGTGTCCCGACCCCCAGGTTGAGAACCACTGCACTAGAGGGCACTATATAACACTCTTAAGTCCCTCAATAACAGTGAAACAGTGATAATATTGATATTGAACATCACATTTTTTTTTAGATCATATCATTATATCAATAAATATTAACCAAATATACAGTATATAGACAGGGCCGATCCGCCCTATAGGCTCACTATAAAAGCCGCTTAGGGGCGCGCAAAGCTGCAGAGAGCCCCCTAAATTACTAGAGACACCGCCTGGTCGCCTGGTGAGAAGTAATTTTCGGACCCTTTTTGGCAACTCGCTGGCTGCATGGGAGAAGAGGTAAGAAGTCAGCACCCCCGCTTCTCACTTTAATGTAAGATGTAATTTCCGACAGCAGAACACCCCCGTCCCCCGCTTCTCAACTTTAATCTTTAATGTGACACATCACTGTCGGCAGCGCATCTCAACTTTAATGTGAGATGTCATTTTCGGCAGCCCCCCACGCTTCTTAACTTTAATGTGACATGTAATTTTGCTTAGGGCCCCAGAGGGGGGTCAGGATCGGCACTGCTGTATGTGGTGTGGGCCCCAGGCAGAGCATTGTGTACTCGTACTGTGTTACTAGTCACCCTATAAACACTTTAGGTCTGTCCCTCTTATGTGGTTGGGCGCTATCCAAGGGGATTGGTGAAGAGTTATGGGTGACGGCATCACGGGTCAGGTAGACGACCCCTTAGCAGAATTTTGCTTAGGGCCCCAGGGAGGTCAGGATAGGCACTGCATCTATATTATATGGACTTTATTGCTACAATATTTGTTTTATTTATATGTCTATACATATAAATAAAACAAATATTGTAGCAATAAAGTCCATAAATGTTTAACACATGAAATGCCAAACACCCGTGCTCTGTGCCAAGTTCCAAAATCAGTTGAAAACATGTCCAAAGAAAAGTGATGTATCCTCCACCAAACTATAGATTGGCTCCTTACCAAATCGCCATGATCCCTTATGACAGGGGATCATGAATAGCATATGATAGGTAGTCACTCCCAGTCTTGCAGTTCAGACAGATACGATCCTTAACATTGGGTCTCATCCACAAGTGATTAAACAGTATCTCTGCTGTTCTAGACATGGATCAAAAAGTGAGAGGTATTCATACATCTCCTGAGATCAGCACGTGTGCCTGCTCCCCCTTTTTTCAGATGTAGACAAATGTACATAATAAGAATCACATTCCTATGTCTAGATTCCTTAGAGCCCTTTCACAATGTCCCGCTGCTTCGTCACACATAGTGACCCATCACATTTGGCTACCCGCTGGAGTGCGCATGCGCAACGCCACCATATGCGTTCCAACACTTTTTTTTCCAATGTGATGGGTAGCCGAATGTGACAAAAGAATATAGCTAGAGAATTTAGCTAAAAGGAATTTGTGAACGTTTTAGCAATTGCTTTTCGATGAGAATTTAGCATTTGTAAAAGTGTTGGAACGCATATGGCGGCGTCGCGCAACGGGTAGCCAAATGTGATGGGTAGCCATATGTGACGAAACACCACCCCTAGCGTCGGCGGTAAAAATGTTAGCGGTGCTTTACCGTCAGATTAGCGGTGCTATTCAGCCACTAGCGGGGCGCTTTTAACCCCCCACTAGGCAGTATGGCGTACTGCTGACATCTGCAGTATGCTGTTTTTTTTTTTTGCTGTACTTACCGTGTTATTGTTGTTCTCATCCGACTCCGAGCTCTGACTCCCGCGGGGAATAGACGTTCCTAAGACGAGGCATAGATGATTGACGCGTGGGTACAGTGCGTCACGCCTTCCGAAAATAGACAAAGTGAGACTCGGCTGTTTACGGCGCTATACGGCACCTGCGCCTGCCGTGTACAGCTGACTGCGCATGCGCCGTAAAAAGCCGAGTCCCACGTCGTGTATTTTCGGAAGGCGTGACGCCCTTTACCAACTCGTCAATCATCTACGACTTGTCTTAGGAACGCCTACTCCCTGGGGCAGAGAGAACCCGGAGATGCGCCCGGCCGCTTCATATACGCCGTTTGCGTAAGGCTTACGTCCGGCGTAAAGTTATTCCCCATATACGAGGCGCAACTCATGCTAAGGTATGGACCAGAGAACAGTCGTCGTATGTTACGTCGTATACGTAGTACTACGTGAATAGTGCTGTGCATAGGTTAGGTTCACGTCGTAGGCAGTGTATTGACGTATCTTAGGCAACTATTTTGACGTGATTGTGAGCATGCGCAATGGGATGCGTCCAAGAGACGACGCATGCGCAGTTCATTTTTTAAAGCTCAGACCATCATTTGCATGGGGTCACGCTTCATTTAAATGTTACACGCCCACTTCCACCTACTTCCACTTACGTCAGCTTACGCCGACAACTATACGCTACGCCGGCGCAAAGAAGATATGCTACGCCCGCACAAAGATGCGCCGGCTCCACGTGAATCCGGGCCATTTTTTTTTTTTTTTTAATTGTCGCTCTATTTTTGTTTATAGCGCAAAAAATAAAAACCACAGAGGTGATCAAATACCACCAAAAGAAAGCTCTATTTGTGGGGAAAAAAGGATGCCAATTTTGTTTGGGGGCCACGTCGTACGACCGCGCAATTGTCAGTTAAAGCAACGCAGTGCCTAATCTCAAAAAGGGGCCTGGTCCTTAACCTGAATAATGGTCCGGGTAGGGTTGCCACCTGTCCAGGATTCACCCGGACAGTTCGGGTTTGGAATCATGTGTCCGGGTTTCAGAAAGTCTGAAACCCGGACACATTATTTAGCCTGGACTATGGCTTGCCAGCAGGATTTTTGGCTGCAGTTGTCTCTTTCACACTGCCTGAGAGAGGGCTCGATCTACACCTATTTTCCCCCACCCCGTTCCCTCTGTGTCCGCCCACACTCCAATCCTCAGTGCTGTGCCTCAGAAAAGGAAAGTTGGGGCTGGAAATTTGAAGTCCAGCAGCCTCAGATACATCTGGATGAGAGGTGCTGACTGCCAGGGGGTGAGTAAGCTCACCATCCATCCCTGTCTGTGAATGTCTCCCCCCTCTCCCTTTTCTCTCCTGCTTCTCTCAGAGCACCCCTTATATCGGAGTTCCCCTTTACACCAGAGGTCACAGCTTTCCCCCTTACATCAGAGTCTTCTCCGTACATCAGAGTTCTCAGTGTTCCACCTTACATCAGAGTTCCCCTTTAAACCAGAGGCCACAGCTTCCCCCCTTACATCAGAGTCTTCTCCGTACATCAGAGTTCTCAGTGTTCCCCCTTACATCGGAGTTCCCCATTACACCAGAGGCCACAGTGTTCCCCCTTATATCAGAGTTTTCTCCGTACATCAGAGTTATCAGTGTTCCCCCTTATATAAGAGTTCCCCCTTACATCAGAGTCCTCCTGTATATCAGAGTTCCCAGTGTTCCCCCTTAGATCATGGTTTCCAGAGCATCCCTTATGTTAGAGCCCCCAGAGTTCCCCCTTACATCAGAGTCTGCAGAGTCCCCCCCTTACAGTGAAAGGGAACTCTGCGAGTTCAGATGTAAAAGGGGAACTCTGTGGATTCAGATTTAAAAGGGGAACTCTGAGGACTCTGATGTAAAGGGGAACTCTTGGTATTAACTTCATATGATCAGAACTGGTGTTTAATAGCAAAATATATGTATAGGTTATACTATAAAAGTTAAAGTGTTCGGGTTTGACTTAAACAAAAGGTGGCAACCCTAGGTCCGGGTCTTAAGTGGTTAATGAGCAGTAAAAAAATATATACACACACACAATACACACAGTATATGCACCTCTACATATTAATTGGAAATCAGCATTTCTTAATGATTTACAATAAATGTGTTGTGTCATTCCCAGTGCAGACCATTGGGTAGATGTTTAGAATGAGCATTGGCTGGGGTGCCCTGTGCGATGTGCCCCGACAGGAGCCTAATAAAGGGGTACCGGACCCAGCCCAGCTGGAGGTAATGGCTTTATAGGCGTCTTCCCTTTTTCCAGGGAGGATCATGTATCACCCGCCCCGGCAGGCCCCGGCTTGTGATGAAAACACCAAATCTTTAATCACATTATACAAGTTTTCCTGCAGTGCCAGTAACTATGTGTGTCACCAAAGGTGAGATCAGCAGAACACGAGCTTTCCAGACAAGAAACAGAAACATCAGATGTGTTTATCCTTCAATTCATTATGAGATCTGCAAAGCATTTAAAGCCTAAGTCAGTACATATTTTTTAAATCATCACAAGGGATGGTATTTACAGTCAATTAGAAGTGTCCCATGTGCTGATTGCTGCTCTTTTTGTTTAAATGTTCATTCCCCTGCCCCCACTCCCCATACCCCCACAGCGGTAATCTTCCTGTGCTGCAGGGCTGTGGCGGCTGGTGCGCAAACAAACAAAAAAAAACCCCATCAATTGCAGCCTCACTGTGCCCATTAAACACAGCTACTGTGCCCATCAATTGCCACCACTATGCCCATCAATTGTCAACACTGTGCCCATCAATTGCCGCCACTGTGCTCATCAATTGTCACCACTGTGCCCATCAACTGTCACCACTGTGCCCATCAATTGTCGCCACTGTGCCTTGCCATCAAACGCAGCCACTGTGCCATCAATTGCCGCCACTGTGCACATTAATTGTCACCACTGTGCCCATCAAATGTCACCACTGTGCCCATCAATTGTCGCCACTGTGCCTTGCCATCAAACGCAGCTACTGTGCCACTGTGGCCATCAATTGTTGCCACTGTGGCCATCAATTGTCGCCACTGTGCCCCTCAAACGCAGCCACTGTGCCATCAATTGTGCCACCGTGGCCATCAATTGTTGCCACTGTGGCCATCAATTGTCGCCACTGTGCCCCTTTCAACGCAGCCACTGTGCCCATCAATTGTCGCCACTGTGCCCCTCAAACACAGCCACTGTGCCCATCAATTGTCGCCACTGTGCCCATCAATTGTCGCCACTGTGCCATGCCATCAATTGTCGGCGCTTTGCTACCAATTTTCGCCACTGTGCCCACCAATTGTCGCCACTGTGCTCACCAATTGTCGCCACTGTGCCATCAATTGTCGCCATTGTGCCCATCAATTGTCGCCACTGTGCCATGCTATCAATTGTCGCCACTGTGCCATGCCATCAATTGTCGCCACTGTGCCATGCCATCAATTTTCACCACTGTGCCCATCAATTGCTGCCAGTTTGCCCTCTCAAAAACTGCCAGTTTGTCCCGCAAAAAAAAAATGCCAGATTGCCCCCTCAAACCCTGTTACTCCCCTGGTTAACCATTTGGAAGCCGATTAGAGCCAACAGGCTGTAATCGGGAAGCCTATCAGAGCCACTGGCTCTGATAGACACTTCCAAAAACCAACCAACTGCTGTTATTCAGATGGCTGGCTCTCACCAGAAGTGTCAGAAGTGTCCGGTCTGTCTGCCGCAATGTTACAGTCCCACTAAAAATCGCTAAGCACCGCCAGTACTAGTAAAAAAAATATAATAATTAAAATGCCATAAATCTATATCCTATTTTGTAGATGCTATAACTTTTATGCAAACCAATCAATAAACGCTTATTGATATTTTTTTTGTACCAAAAATATGTAAAAGAATACGTATCGGCCTAAACTGATAAGGAAATCATTTTTTTTAGATATTTATTTTAGCAAAAAGCAAAAAAAATATATATATTTTTTTTCAAAATTGTCTGTCTTTTTTTATATATGTATTATATCAGTGCCACCTATCAGAGCCCATAAGTGTGGCATATTATTGGCCCCCTCATCAGTGCCACCAAATCAGCCCATAAGTGCCGCCTAGACAGTGTCCATAAGTGCCGCCCCAGCAGCACACATCAGCGAAGAAGAAAAATTACTTATTTACAAAATTTACTGACAAACTTTTTTTTCCGATCTTTTATTAGAAAACAATAAAATACCCAGCAGTGATTAAATACCACCAAAAGAAAGCTCTGTTTGTGTAAAGAAAATGATAAACATTTTTACAGTGTAGCATGACCGCGCAATTGTCATTCAAAGTGTGACAGCTCTGAAAGCTGAACATTTTCCTTGGCTGGTAGGGGTGAAAGTGCCCAGTATGCAAGTGGTTAAACAGTGTTGGGGGCTCACCCCTGCCACGTGTATTACGTGTATTATGTCCCGCAAGTCATTGAAATCAACGGGTTTTCCAACACACCAAAACATTCTAAAAATCAGACATGTCCAAAAAAATTGCAGTGCCCCATGATGTGTTGTTATCTGCATTGCCTTAGTGCAAGCATGTCCAAAGTCTGGCCCCTGGGCCAATTGCAGCCTGCGTTACAGTTTAATACGGCCCCCTGGTAATTTGGATGTATATATCTTTTGTGGCCCCCAGTGCCACAAAAGATATATACCGTATTTATAAGCGCTGCCTCGGAGGGGACAGGGAGGGGATGGGACAAGTGCCGTCAGATTACATACAGGAGAATCTTCTGTTTACTCAGTGGCGTCTGTAATAAAACGTCTCATCTCCTGGGCTGCCATTGGACGACTATTCTGTCTATCATAGGAGGCGGGACTTTGTCCCACCCCCTCTCTGTCCCCTCCAAGGCTGCAGATGGGCATAGATCAGGCTGCACTGATGGCAATTTTGAGGCTGCATTCATGGCAATGGTGAGGCTGCATTCATGCCAATGGTAAGGCTGCATTCATGCCAATAGTGAGGCTGCATTCATGGCAATGGTGAGGCTGCATTCATGGCAATAGTGAGGCTGCATTCATGCCAATGATGAGGCTGCATTCATGGCAATGATGAGGCTGCATTCATGGCAATGATGAGGCTGCATTCATGGCAATGATGAGGCAGCATTCATGGCAATGGCGAGGCTGCATTCATGGCAATGGCGAGGCTGCATTCATGGCAATGGTGAGGCTGCATTCATGCCAATGGTAAGGCTGCATTCATGGCAATGATGAGGCTGCATTCATGCCAATGGTAAGGCTGCATTCATGGCAATGGTGAGGCTGCATTCATGGCAATTATGAGGCTGCATACATGGCAATGATGAGGCTGCATTCATGGCAATGGTGAGGCTGCATACATGGCAATGGTGAGGCTGCATTCATGGCAATGGTGAGGCTGCATTCATGGCAATGGTGAGGCTGCATTCATGGCAATGGTAAGGCTGCATACATGCCAATAGTGAGGCTGCATTCATGGCAATGGTGATGCTGCCTTCATGGCAATGGTAAGGCTGCATTAATGCCAATGGTGAGGCTGCATTCATGGCAATAGTGAGGCTGCATTCATGCCAATGGTAAGGCTGCATTCATGGCAATGGTAAGGCTGCATACATGGCAATGATGAGGCTGCATTCATGGCAATGGTGAGGCTGCATTCATGGCAATGATGAAGCTGCATTCATGGCCATGGTGAGGGTGCATTCATGGCAATGGTAAGGCTGCATTCATGACAATGGTAAGGCTGCATTCATGGCAATGGTGGGGCTGCAGATGGGCACTGATCAGGCTGCATTGCTGGTGGGCACTGACCCTTATTTTGCTTCACAGTTCTTTATTCACTTTTTTTTTACCTAAAACCTCCCTCTTAAAGTGAAGGTGTGTGTTATATGCTGATAAATACGGTATATCCAAATAACACGCCAAAGCTCATCCTTAGTCCTGAGCGGCGCTCGGGGATTCGTTGGGGCCACAAAAGATATATATCTCCAAATAATACGCCTGAGCTCATCTCTTCACCGCGTACAGCCACAAAGGCAAAATAATTCCAGTTGGGCCGTGTATTAGTTGCTCGGACAAACACACTTACACAGAATTTTAATGGTTCAAAGAATGTCACGCAAAATGGTCGGCCCTCATGCGTGTTCACTTCATCAAATCTGGCCCTCTTTGAAAAAAGTTTGGACACCCCTGCCCAGGGCAGGACTTAGGGTGGTGGGGGCCCCTGGGCTTGAGTGTTGAAGGGGCCCCCTGGAGCGAGGGGGGGATCATAGTTGTCGAGCGGGGGGGCCCAATTGTAGTTGTTGAGCGGGGGATGCGGGGGGCATTAAAGTTGTTGAGTTGGGGGGTGCGCATTAAAGTTGTTGAGCGGTGGGGGTGTGGGGGTGGCAAATTGGAGTTGTTGAGCGGGGGGGCATTAAAGTTGTTGAGTGGGGGGGGGTGCGCATTAAAGTTCTTGAGCGGTGGGAGTGGCAAATTGAAGTTGTTGAGCGGGGGGTGCGCATTAAAGTTGTTGAGAGGGGGGGTGACTCTCACCTGTGCACAGGCTTGGACTGGCCATAGGGACTACAGGGAGTTTCCCGGTGGGCCGATGGCTCAGTGGGCCGGTTTCAGTGACAGCCTGTCAAAGGTAATGGCTGCGCAGCTCGCCCTTCACTTCATGCAGTGATGTGAGAAGGATGAGAAAAATACAGAGGAGATTAAGTGAAATAATAAAAGAGGTGAGGACTCCTTATGTTATGCTACTTATAGTTTATATACTGTTTTTGTGATTGTTAGCAAACTTAAAGTGGGCCGGTCTGGATGAAGTCCAGGGCCGAATTTTGGTCTCAGTCCAGCCCTGCCTGTGCACGGAATGTGTCAGCTCTCTTCCCTTCACCAGACATCCCCACACTGCTCCGGTTCTTCCTGGGGGAGGTTTTTCATTTGTTGAATTAAAAAAAATGGGGGTTGCTGTCCGGGGCCCTGGGGGCCTCTGGGCCCCTGGGGACCTCCAGACCCCTAAAAAAACATTTATAAAAAATACATAAAAAAGAGAGGTTGCCATCTGGGGGCCCTGGGGACCTCTGGGCCTTTTAATAAAAAAATAAACAAATATAAACAAAAATAAACATTTATAAAAAAAAAAAGGGGGGGGGGTTGCCACATGGGGCCCTGGGGACCTCTGAGCCCTTTAATAAAATATATATATATATATATATATATATATATATATATATATATATATAAAAAATATATAAAAAAAATATAAAAAAAGGGGGGTTGCCATCCAGGGGCCCTGGAGACCTCTGGACCCTTTAATAATAATAATAATATATAAATATATATATATATAAAACTAAATATATAAAAAAACATATTGTTTTATAAAAAATAAATGAAAAAAAGTAGGGGTTGCTGTCCAGGGCCCTGGAGGCCTCCGGACCCCTAAAAAAAAAGAGGGGCCCCCTATTAGGCGGGGCCCATGGGCTTGAGCCCAGTCAAGCCCAATGGTAAGTCCGGCCCTGCCCCTGCCTTAGTGCATCGGGGATGCTATTGAAAATGAATGACACCTCAATGCATCAATGCAACTCATATATATAAATCAGCCATTAGTGTGACGTACTCTTGGGGCCGCGTGTTCCTAATGGCCCATACACACGATCCGAATATCGGCCGATGGATCGTACGACTTTTTTCACTTAACCGCTTCAATACTAGGCTTTTATACCACCTCCATACCGGGCCTATTCTGACACTTCTCTCCTACATGTAATAATCATCATTCTTTTGCTAGAAAATTACACAGTACCCCCAAACATTATATATGTTTTTTTTAGCAGACACCCTAGGGAATAAAATGACGGTCATTCCAAAGTTTTATCTTGCACGGTATTTACGCAATTATTTTTCAAACGCTTTTTTTTGTAAAAAAAATTGTTTTATGAATTAAAAAAATAACAAAACACTAAAGTTAGCCCAATTTTTTTGTATTATGTGAAAGATTATGTTACACCGAGTAAATAGAGACCCAACATGTCACGCTTTAATTATGCGCACACTCATGGAATGGCGCCAAACTTCGGTACTTAAAAATCTCCATAGGCAACGCTTTATTTATTTTTTACAGGTTACAGTTTAGATTTACAGAGGAGATCTAGTGCTAGATTCGTTGCTGGCACTCTAACGCACGCGGGATACCTCACATGTGTGGTTTAAACGGCGTTTACATATGTCGGCGGGACTTGCGTGTGCGTTCGCTTCTGCACGCGAGCTATCGGGGACAGGGGCGTTTTAATTTTTTTTTTATCTTTTATTATTTTTTTTTACTTATATTTTATTTATTTTTACACTTTTTTTCATTTTTTTTTTTTTTCCACTTTTATTCCTATTACAAGGAATGTAAACATCCCTTGTAATAGGAAATGTGTGTGACAGGTCCTCTTTATGGAGAGATGTGGGGTCAATAAGACCTCACATCTCTCCTCCAGGCTGGAAACCATGAGATCGGTGAAAAAAAATTCACCGATCTCATGAATGGTGACTTACAGCCGCAATCGCGGCTTTGTTTACATACGGGGACCCGGGCGTGACGTCATCAGATCGCGCCCGGGTCCTCCGACGGTCATAGAGATGACTGGTGACCATCTGGTCACCAGTCATCTCTATGCTTCCTGCCGCCGCCGACGATTCGTTCTCCGGGCCCCCGAAGGTACAGGTAAGCCTGGAGAAGCACCGGATGGCGGCGGGAGGGGGGGGATGTCCCGTCCCGCGGCCTGTAAGAACGATCAAGCGGCGGAACCGCCGCTATGATCGTTCTTACTTTGTGCAGAATCGCCGGCTGAAGAAGAGGATATCTGGATGATGCCTCTGGCTGCAGGCATCATCCAGATATTCGCCTGCAATACCCAGGCCGTCAATTGACGGCCACTTAGGATGGTAAATCCCATCCCAGGCCGTCAATTGTCTATGGCTGGGTATTGAAGTGGTTAATAATCGCAAGTAAAATAAAATAGGTTATTAAACTCACGAAAATTCTCGTACGACAGAAAAAAAAGATGGGAAGTGATGTCACGTGTTGTAATGTATTTGTATTGTATTGTCGGACGACAGCTGTACTGACTAAAGGAAAATCGTAAGATCTGACATCGTACGAGGAAAATTTTCGCGCATGTCCGATCGAAAAATATCAGTTGAACGGTCGTGATCGGCTCTCGAAAGTAGTGTACACACGATCTGAAAATCGTACGATCCATCATCGGACGATCGTTTTCGTCCGATATTCGGATCGCGTGTATGGGCCATAAGAGGGGGTCCCCCGTATTATAAGGTTCATTTGGGTGGAGGCACTAAAGATTTTTTGAATTCAGAGATAATTGTTGTAAACTCCTATTTAGGGCCGGTTCACGTCTGTGTTTTAAGTGCGTTGCGTTTTTGTCGCCTCTTACGTGTGTTTTAGGCGCATTGCCATTGAACGCTATATGGCGTGCATT
The DNA here is from genome assembly GCA_029574335.1 of Rana kukunoris. Taxonomy (NCBI): domain Eukaryota; kingdom Metazoa; phylum Chordata; class Amphibia; order Anura; family Ranidae; genus Rana; species Rana kukunoris. Next base: position 34,660 of record JAJQKJ010000276.1, on the reverse strand, counting down.
TTCAAGAAAGCACATCAAGAAGCAGCATATATAAAATGCACAGGTGTGGCCAGGGCCATGGTGGAGGGTCGGTAGGTATCCCTGTTTGCCTGGGTCATCTTACATTACCAGCCCCTCCCCCACCCGAAACGCCATTACATAACGGTGGACATTTTCCTATGGAAAGGAGATGCTGATCATACTTGTCTTTTGTTGGTGGTCGTTCACCCGGAATTTATTAAAGGTGGAGCTGTGTGCTTGTGACATCATGAACATAGGGCACACCGTGTGTCACAAGGCATCACGTCAAAAATCTTTCCAAACAGAGATTACAATAATAGCGAGAAAGGTTTACTCACAAAAACAATCTACGCAGCAAACACTACAACTATGTTTCTAGCATCAGATATATAAGTACATGCATTCTAATTTTTATTTCAGTGCTTCCAGTTATTTATCACCTCTCACAGATACACTATATTTCCAAAAGTATTGGGACGCCTGCCTTTACACGCACACAGGGGTGGACTGACCATTGGGACTTTCGGGCACTGCCCTGAGGGCCCCATGCCACTAGGGGGCCCCATCAGGGTTGCCAGGCTCATTAAAACCAGGGACAGTATGTAAAAATCTGTGTTTTTTTTTTACATCTGTCTCTGATATGTCCAAAACCTACATGCTTTTGATGTGAAAATCCCGAGATTTTAGATGCCCCGCCTCTGTACTGCCACCTGGCATGGTGGCCATCTGTAAGCCCGGGGGCCCCATAATCTTCTATTGCCCGGGGGCCCCATGACTTGTCAGTCCACCCCTGCATGCACATGAACTTTAACCACTTAAGACCCGGACCAATATGCAGGTAAAGGACCTGGCCCCTTTTTGTGATTCGGCACTGCGTTGCTTTAACTGACAATTGCGCGGTCTTGCGACGTGGCTTCCAAACAAAATTGGCGTCCTTTTTTCCCCACAAATAGAGCTTTCTTTTGGTGGTATTTGATCACCTCTGCGGTTTTTATTTTTTGCGCTATAAACAAAAATAGAGCATCAAATTCAATATTTTATTACTTTTTGCTTTAATAAATATCCCCCAAAAATATATAAAAAAAAAAACTTTTTTTTTCTCAGTTTAGGCCGATACGTATTCTTCTACCAATTTTTGGTAAAAACAAACAACGAACTGTCTGAATGACCGAATTTCGGACGATTTTTGTATAGTGTATGGCTAGCATTAGACTTGGATGTCATTAACCACTTTGTTACCGGGCCTATTTTGGCACTTTTCTCCTTTATGTAAAAATCACAATTTTTTTGCTTGAAAATTAATCAGAACCCCCAAACATTATATATATATATTTTTTTTAGCAGACACCCTAGCGAATAAAATGGCAGTCATTGCAACTTTTTTTCTCGCACGGTATTTGCGCAATCATTTTTCAAACGCCTTTTTTTAGGGAAAAAAAATGTTTCATGAATTAAAAAATAACAAAACAGTAAAGTTAGCCCAATTCTTTTGTATAATGTGAAAGACGATGTTACGCCGAGTAAATAGATACCTAACATGTCATGCTTTAAAATTGCGCACACTCATGGAATGGCGCCAAACTTCGGTACTTAAAAATCTCCATAGGCGACGCTTAATTTTTTTTTACAGCTTACAATTTTTAAGATACAGAGGAGGTCTAGTGCTAGAATTGTTGCACGCGCTCTAGCGCACGCGATGATACCTCACATGTGGGGTTTGAATGCTGTTTACATATGTGGGCAGGACTTGCATGTGCGTTCGCTTCTGCACGCAAGCGACCGGGACAGGGGCGTTTTAAAAAAATATATATATATTTTTTTTTTACTTCATTTTTTTATTTTTACACTTTTTTTTACATATTTTTTTTATCACTTTTATTCCTAATTACAAGGAATGTAAACACTGTGACAGGTCTTTATGGAGAGATGCAGGGTCATTAAGACCCCACATCTCTCCTACAGACTTACAAGCATGAAATCGGTGAAAAAAAAATCACCGATTACATGCCGACAGCCGCCATAGCGGCTTTGTTTACTCCGGGTACCAGGCGTGACATCATAACGTCGCGCCCGGTCCTCCGACGGTCATAGAGATGACTGTGACCGTCTGGTCACCAGTCATCTCTATGCTTCACCAACTAACGCCGGTGACGCGTCATACTCCGCTCCCCATCACAGAATGCTGCGGAAATGCTGTGGTGGCCAACTGCGCATGCACGATGCGTTCCAAACGCATCTGCGATGCGTTCCAATGGATTTACAACAGTACACACCAGCGAAGCCGGCATTCAGGGCGAAGTGGACTTTGGGGAAAGTGGCCAGTCGGCCTCACGTCCTCGCTCCGCTCGGACGGCTCGCTCCGCTCGCTCGGCCTAGTCTTACCTGTAGGTCTAAGGCCGCGTACACACGATCGAATTTATCTGCTGAAACTGGACCGTTTCAGCAGACATCTCTGATCGTGTGTACGGGCTAGCAGACATGTTTTCCCAGCATGCTTTGAAATTTGTCCGCCGGAGACATGTCCGTCGGATATGTCCGCTAGTTAGTACACTAACCAGCGGACAGAAATCTCCACGCATGCGTCGAATGGATTTCACTTCCTCGTTTGGTGACATGGCGGCGTCAACGTCACCGCCACGTCACCGCGTTCCCTGGCCGAGGGGATTTTCATCCGATGGTGTGTACACACCGTCGGACGAAAATCCGGAGGAGACATGTCCGCTGGAAACGGTCCGTCGGACATGTTTCAGCAGACATGTCCCTCCGTGTGTATGCGGCCTAAGTGGTCTGTAAGGGTTTACAACCACTTTAACCACGTAAGGACCGCCTCCTGCACATTTACGTCGGCAGAATGGCACGCATGGGCACATGCACGTACAGGTACGTCCTGTGCTAGTCCCAGCCGTGGGCCATGACCCGGTCTGAAGCTCCGGGACCAGGACCGCTGGACTCGCGGACCCGATCGCCACTGGAGTGTGGCGATCAGTCCCCGGAGCTGAAGAACGGGGAGAGCTATGTGTAAACATGGCTTCCCCGTGCTTCAGTATGGCGGCGTCATCGATTGTGCGATCCCTTTTATAGGGATACACAATCCATGACGTCACACCTACAGCCACACCCCCCTACAGTTGTAAACACACATGAGGTCACACATAACCCATTCAGCGCCCCCTTGTGGTTAACTCCCAAACTGCAAATGTAATTTTCACAATAAACAATGCATTTTAAATGCATTTTTTGCTGTGAAAATGACAATGGTCCCAAAAATGTGTCAAAATTGTCTGCAGTGTCCGCCATAATGCCGCAATCATGAAAAAAATCGCCGATCGCCGCCATTAGTAGTAAAAAAATTTTTTTTATAAAAATGCCACAAAACTATCCCCTATTTTGTAAACGCTATAAATTTTGTGCAAACCAACCGATAAACACTTATTGCGATTTTTTTTTACCAAAAATAGGTAGAAGAATACGCATCGGCCTAAACTGAGGAAAAAATTTTTTTTTATATATTTTTGGGGGATATTTATTATAGCAAAAAGTAAAAAAATATTGCATTTTTTTTTTAAATTGTCGCAAAAAATAAAAACCGCAGAGGTGATCAAATACCACCAAAAGAAAGCTATATTTGTGGGGGAAAAAAAGGACGCCAATTTTGTTTAGGAGCCACGTCGCACGACCGCGCAATTGTCAGTTAAAGCGACGCAGTGCCGAATCGCAAAACCTGGCCGGGTCCTTTAGCTGCCTAAAGGTCCGGGTCTTAAGTGGTTAATACTTGAGGCTTTTAATGCAACACTCTGTTGTAGTGATAATGGTGGAGTTCCGGAACAGCGGGAGCTGTGTGAGATGGAGAGAGAAGGAAACTGATTAGAGAGATAAATGGATTATAAAACAGAGAATCTTCATTATTGTGGCAGACGGACAGGATCCAGTCCATTCATAGAGGAAATAGACATGAGAGCTCCTCCCTAGAGATTCACCCACAGGGTGTAAAATGGAGAGGAATCTGCGTGTTACATTCACAGCTCATTACAAGAAGGAGAAGGAGATAGAGACTCGTCCATTTCTATACTCCCTGTACTCACCCCTTTATAGAGGACACTATAGAGGGGACTTTTTAACACAATATAATTTTCATGTGTCAGGGAACCCGTGATAAATTATTTCATTTACAGTACATTAGCTTAGTAAACCAAACAAAATATTCTGAGCACAAAATGCTTGCTTAACCCCTTCCATACCGGGCACTGTCACCCCCCTTCCCTGCCCAGGACAATTTTCAGCTTTTAGCGCTGTCACACTTTGAATGACAATTGCGCGGTCATACGACACTTTACCCAAATACATTTTTTCCCACAAATAGAGCTTTCTTAGAGACAGAAATTTTTGAAAAACAAAACGTTTTTATGTACAGGAAATTAATTATGGATAGTATGGTCGTGGGCAGTATGTACATTAGAGGAGTGTGGAGGGTAAGACAGCCGGCACTATGTATATTAGAGGAGGGTATGACAGTGAGCAGTATGTACAGGAGAGGAGCGTGGAGGGTATCACAGTGGGCGGTATGTACAGGAAAGGAGTATGGATGGTATGATGGGGACAGTATGTACAGGAGAGGAGAGGAGTGTGGATGGTATGATGGGGGCACTATGTACAGGAAAGGAGAGGAGTGTGGAAGGTATGACAGCCGGCACTATGTACAATAGAGGAGTTTATGATGGTGGGCAGTATGTACAGGAGAGGAGTGTGGAGGGTATGAGTGCGAGCAGTATGTGCAGGACAGAAGTGTGGAGGGTATGACAGCCGTCACTATGTAGAATAGAGAGGTTTATGAAAGTGGGAAGTATGTACAGGAGAGGAGTGTGGACGGTATGATACTGAGCAGCATGTACATGAGATTGTGAGAGTGTGGAGGGTAAGACAGTGGGCAGTATGTACAGAAGAAGAGTGTGGAGGGTATGACAGTGGGCAGTATGTACAGGAGAGAGGTGTGGAGGGAATGACAGTGGGCACTATGTACAGAAGAGGACAAAAAGATATCCTCTTCGGAAATAAATAAATAATTTATAATACAATTGGTCGTACCATCATCCAGAAGTTTTAAGTATAGAGGGATCGGAAGATTTGCCCCCAATAGAAAAGGAGTGTGTAGGGTATGACAGCGGGCACTATGTACAGGAGAGGAGTGTGGAGGGTATGACAGTGGGCACTATGTACAGGAGAGACGTGTGGAGGGTATGACAGTGGGCAGTATGTACAGAAGAAGAGTGTGGAGGGTATGACAGTGGGCAGTATGTACAGGAGAGGAGTGTGGAGGGTATGACAGTGGGCAGTATGTACAGGAGAGAAGTGTGGAGGGTATGATAGTGGGCACTATGTACAGGAGAGGAGTGTGGAGGGTACGACAGTGAGCAGTATGTACAGGAGACAAGTGTGGAGGGTATGACAGTGGGCAGTATGTACAGGAGAGGAGTGTGGAGGGTATGACAGTGAGCAGTATGCACAGAAGAGGAGTGTGGAGGGTATGACGGTAGGCACTATGTGTAGAAGAGAAATGTGGAGGGTATGATAATGGGCACTATGTACAGGAGAGGAGTGTGGAGGGTACGACAGTGAGCAGTATGTACAGGAGACAAGTGTGGAGGGTATGACAGTGAGCTGTATGTACAGGAGAGAAGTGTGGAGGGTATGACAGTGGGCAGTATGTACAGGAAAGGAGTGTGGAGGGTATGACAGTGGGCAGTATGTACAGGAGAGGAGTGTGGAGGCTATGACAGTGAGCAGTATGCACAGAAGAGGAGTGTGGAGGGTGTGACAGTAGGCACTATGTGTAGGAGAGAAATGTAGAGGGTATGATAGTGGGCACTATGTACAGGAGAGGAGTGTGGAGGGTACGACAGTGAGCAGTATGTACAGGAGACAAATGTGGGGGGTATGACAGTGAGCTGTATGTACAGGAGAGGAGTGTGGAGGGAATGACAGTGGGCACTATGTACAGGTGAGAAGGATGAAGGAATCTGGGAAGAAAAAAATGTAAAGGTTTGTGGAAGAATATTTAGGGACTGCGTAGTGGTTAAGCGGTACATACATAGATTGAAATTACGCCAATTAAAGAGGGGGTTCACCCTAAAAAAATAAAAAATCTTTGTCTCCACTGACATTCAGCATACTAGCGTGAGCTACAGTATGCCTTTATTTTTTTTTCTGTGCTGTACTTACAGTTTAATCTGTTTTTTTTCGTTTCAGACTCCGGGCAGGAAATAGGCGTTCCTATCAAGAGGGGAACATGATTGACGGCCGGCTATGGCGCGTCACGCGTTCCGAAAATAGCCGGAGTAGGACTCGGCTCTTCATGGCGCCTGCGCACAGACTAGGCGCCGTGAAGAGCCGAGTCCTACACGGGCACCTGCGCAGTCAGCTCCTAGTCTGTGCGCAGGCGCCGTGAAGAGCCGAGTCTACTCCGGCTATTTTCGGAATGCGTGACGTGCCATAGCCGGCCGTCAATCATGTTCCCCTCTTGATAGGAACGCCTATTACCCCGCGGTAGCCTGAAACAGACGAATAGATTAATCTGTAAGTACAGCGCAAAAAAATAAAATATAGGCATACTGTAGCTGACGCTAATATGCAGGATGGCATGGTACATAGTTGTTTTTTAGGGTGAACCTCCGCTTTAAGCAGAGACCAGCCATAGTCGATCTGTGTATGGGCTAGCTGGTTTTACAGTCAATTTATTATCTGACTTGAGTACAACCAGCCTGTTAGATTTAAAGGGTTAGGGTTAAAAGCGTCCCACTAGCGGCCGAAATGCCCCACAAATCTGACGGTAAAATAGCAGCTTTTTTCCGCTATTTTACTGCTGACGCTTGGCATAGTGTGAAAGCAGTCTTAGAAATGTACAAATAATTATTATAAGCACTGTGATCTCATCCTCTCAGTCTGCTGCAGAGGGTGTCAGCTTGTATTTAAACTGTCCGCTCTCTACAGTATTTAGCTTCCCCGGAACTAGGGATAAGCTTCGAGTTCGGGTCGAACATTGCCTGTTCATGGCAAATTCGAAAAGCCATGGAACACCCTGTAAAAGTCTATGGGAGAAATCAAAATTTTAAAGGCTTATCATGCAAGTTATTGTCATAAAAAGTGTATTGGGACATGGGTCCTGCCCCAGGGGACATGTATCAATGCAAAAGTAGTTTAAAAAAACAAACAAACGTTTTTTTGGGAGCAGTGAATTTATTAATGCTTAAAGTGAAACAATAAAAGTGAAATATTCCTTTAAATTTTGTACCTTGGGGGGGGGGGGGTGTATAGTATGCATGTAAAGTAGCGCTTGTTTCCCGTGCTTAGAACTGTGTCTGCACAAAGTGTCATTTCTGAAGGATAAAAAGTAATTTAAAATCACTGCTCCCGAAAAAAATACGTTTTTTATAACTTTTTTTTTGCATTGATACATGTCCCCTGGGGCAAGACCCGAGTCACCAAAAACTTTTTAGGACAATAACTTGCATATTAGCCTTTAAAATTAGCACTTTAGATTTCAAACGTTCGAGTCCCATAGACTTTAACGGGGCTCTAAGGCTCTAAAGTGCACACAAACTTTTGGTCTGGTGCAAAGCGAACGGGGGGGGGGGGGGTGTTCGACTCATCCCTATCTGGAACCATAAATGATAGGCCCCCTATATTTTGACCAGTGGTAGGGTGGGTATTTAGCCACATACTTCCCAAATATGAGGTCTGTGACCCCTGGTCGTCGAGCTACAATCCCCGAAGTCGATTGTTTTTTTTGGGCAATTGGGCCTATCTTGAGGAAGGGGCCTGGAGCTGCTGCTCCAATAACCCCTATGGTAATCCAGCCCTGCATGAAAGGGGGTAAAACCTTCCAGAGCTGCAGTGGTTAAGCTCTACGCCTCTGCACTGATTCACCCTGGAAAAACAGGGTCATAATTACCCCCGCACTTCAAATTATAATGCAACCCGTAAAACTTTAAACGATTTGTTTACGAAAGTGGAGTTTTCTTTAATTTGGCACATCTGACTTGACAGTCATTTAATGGAAACAGTAAAGCCGTCTCCCTCTCCAATGGAAACATTGATTCATCCATCAGTTTGTCTTTGTAACATTTAAATATTATTGTTAATTAGTTTTCAGCAGCGCCTAATAAAACAGGGCGTGGCTGTCATGGAAACTGGACTACGCACTGCGCGTAATCCAAATCTCCTGTGCTAATAAACACCCTTTTCTGTCTAATGGTAAAATGCATCGTAACCACTTAAGACCCGGACCATTATGCAGGTTAGGGACCTTGCCCCTTTTTGCGATTCGGCACTGCGTCGCTTTAACTGACAATTTCGCGGTCGTGCGACGTGGCTCCCAAACAAAATTGCCGTCCTTTTTGCCCCACAAATAGAGTTTTCTTTTGGTGGTATTTGATCACCTCGGCGGTTTTAATTTTTTGCGCTATAAACAAAAATAGAGCGACTATTTTGAAAAAAATATCAATATTGTTTACTTTTTGCTATAATAAATATCCCCAAAAATATATAAAAAAACTTTTTTTTTCCTTAGTTTAGGCCGATACGTATTCTTCTACCTATTTATGGTAAAAAAAATCGCAATAAGCGTTTATCGATTGGTTTGCAAAAAATGTATAGCGTTTACAAAATAGGGGATAGTTTTATTGCATTTTTATGAATAATTATTTTTTTACTTCTAATGGCGGCGATCAGCGTTCGTGACTGCGACATTATGGCGGACACATCGAACAATTTTTACACATTTTTGGGACCAGTGTCATTTTCACAGCAAAAAGTGCTATAAAATGCACTGATTACTGTGAAAATGACAATTGCGGTTTCGGAGTTAACCACTAGGGGGCACTGTAGGTGTTAAGTGTGACCTCATATGTGTCTCTAACTGTAGGGGGGCGGGGCTGGACGTGTGACGTCAGCGATCGTCTTTCCCTATATCAGGGAACAGACGATCACTGACATTGCCACAATAAAGAACGGGGAAGCTGTGTTTACACTCACCTCTCCCCGTTCTTCAGCTCCGAGGACCGATCGCGGGACACCGGCAGCGATCCGATGCCGCGGGCGCGGTCATAGAGCTTCGGACAGGGTCGCAAGTGCTTGTAGACAGGAAGTGCCTGGAAGAAGGGCTGCAGGAGATCAGCTGCACTGAGATGCAACAAAGGTTAAAAAAAAGTGAAAACAGTAATTTGTTAAAAAAAAAACAAAAAAAAACAATGGCAACTATTAAATTCCATTAAATTAGGGTGTACCTCTACTTTAAGAACATAGGGACAGATTCTCGTAGATCCGCGTATCTGGCGGCGTATGTCATTTACACTACGCTGCCGCAACTTACTGGAGCAAGTCCCGTTTTCTCCAAGCACTTGCTCCGTAATTTGCGGTGGCGTAGTGTAAATGGCCCGGCGTATCCCCGCGTAATTCAAAGGGGGCGGCTTGTATTTAAATTAAGCGCGCCCCGTGCTGAACGAACTGCGCATGCGCCGGCCTTAAACCTAGGCCACTGCGCATGCTCCGTAGTACGCCGCAAATACATTGGTTGCGACGTGAACGTAACTAACGCACAGCCCTATTCGCGACGAATTACGTAAACGCCGGAAAAACCCGACGCTGTCCCGACGGCCATACTTAACATGGCGTACGCCGGACCTACGCAAAGTTAAAGCACCCTATAGCAGGTCTAACCTTCCGCTTACGGAAACAACGTAAACTACGGCGAAGCGGCGCAAAAACGCTCGGAAATCGGCGTATCGGCTCATTTGCATATTCGACGCTGAAATCGACGTAAACGCCACCTAGCGGCCCGCGTATTATTGCATTTAGGATCCGAGTAAGTGCCTTACGCCAGTCGGATCCTAGCCTAATTCCGGCGTATCTTGTTTTGAGAATACAATACAATGATACGCCGGCGGGATTTTCGGATTACGACGGTGTATGTGTAGATACACCGGCGTAATTCCTTTGAGAATCTGGCCCATAGCATGTACATAAAACGATATATAACTTACTTTGGTCCCTTTCTGGGTGTTCTGTTCCAAAATAGTGTCAATTAATTATACATTATCCAGTTCCTAGAGAAACCTTCCCAAGGGCTCATTAGGGAACAGTTAGGCACACCCAACAGTAATAGCTCACTTTCCAAAAACAAAAAAAAAATTAATTGCAAATTAACATTGTGGAGTCACCCTGTAATTTGTGTCACAAATTTTGAAATAACTCAGGTCAAACTATTTATTAGGTAGATGGCTGGGTGTGTTGTTACCTTGTTGGAAATATACAGATTTGCTCTCTTTCACACAGTGTGTGGGCTTTACTACCTGGGAGATTTCTTTTCACCACGTTACTGCGTAATCCAATGTCAAGAACAGAGTTTGCGACAAGCAGCTATGTCCTGCTGCAGGTTTAAAGGACCATAACAGTGTAAATTTTCTGTCCCCTCAAAATAACTCAACACACAGCCATTAATGTCTAAACCGCTGGCAACAAAAGTGAATACAGCCCTAAGTGAAAATGTCCAAATTGGGCCCAATTAGCCATTTTCCCTTCCCGGGGTCAAGTGACTCCTTAGTGTTACAAGATCTCAGGTGTGAATGAAGAGCAGGTGTGTTACATTTGGTGTTATCGCTCTCACTCTCTCATACTGGTCACTGGAAGTTCAACATGGCACCTCATGGCAAAGAACTGAATCTGAGGATCTAAAAAAAAGAATTGTTGCTCTACATAAAGATGGTCTAGGTCAGGGGTCTCCAAAGTTTTCAAACAAAGGGCCAGGTTATTGTCCTTCAGACTTTAGAAGTAGGATTGTGGCCAGCGGGGAGCAGGAAATATCCAGAGCCCGACATCAGTAAGAATAAATATGACCTCAGGATTGGTGGTCAGTAGGAGGAGTAGTGCCCCTAATAGTAAGAGAAATAGTACCCCATCATTGGTATTGATGGAAGAAATATTGCCCCATTGTTGGTGTAAGTGGGAGGAATATTGCCCCAAGGGCCGGATATAGGGTAGCAAAAGGCCTCATCTGGCCGTCGGGCCGTAGTTTGGAGACCCCTGGTCTAGGCTATAAGAAGATTGCCAAGACCCTGAAACTGAGCTGCAGCCAGGGATGGACTGGCCATTGGGACTACAGGGAGTTTCCCGGTGGGCCGATGGCTCAGTGGGCCGGCTTCAGTGACAGCGGACCGCCGACCCCCTCCGCTTCTCTATCTCTCCCTTCCCGCAGCGCTCACCTCCTCTCCCTCCCTGCAGCACTCACCTGGGTGGACAAAGAAGCAGAGGGAGGACCAGAGGAGCAGGGGGGACGATAAGGAGGGGCACCAAACTGATTCTTTGCCCTGGGTGAAATAATGTCTAGCTTTCCCACTGGTACTGCCTATAAGAGTACCAGCCATTCTACTCTAATAAAGCAGAACGGCTAGTGGCTACTGAAGGGGGAAAGGGGGCTTGGGTGGCCAAGGAGGGGGGGTGCGGGAGTTGCCCGGCCACCATTTGAGAAACCTGTCAAAGTGGGCCAGTCTGGATGAAGTCCAGGGCCAAATTTTTGTCCCAGTCCAGCCTTGGCTGCAGCACCGTGGCCAAGACCATACAGAGGTTTACCAGGACAGGTTCCACTCAGAACAGGCCTTGCCATGGTCAACCAAAGAAGTTGAGGTCACATGCTCAGCGTCATATCCAGAGGTTGTCTTTGGGAAATAGACGTATGAGTGCTGCCAGCATTGCTGTAGAGGTTGAAGGGGTGGGGTGGGGGGGTCAGCCTGTCAGTGCTCAGACCATACACCACACACTGCATCAAATTGGTCTGTAGGGCTGTCATGCCAGAAGGAAGCCTCTTCTAAAGATGATGCACAAGAAAGCCCGCAAACAGTTTGCTGAAGACAAGCAGACTAAGGACCCGGATTACTGGAACCGTGTCCTGTGGTCTGATGAGATAAGATAAAATTATTTGGTTCAGATGGTGTCAGGCGTGTGTGGCGGCAACCAGGTGAGGAGTACAAAGACAAGTGTGTCTTGTCTACAGTCAAGCATGGTGGTGGGAGTGTCATGGTCTGGGGCTGCATGAGTACTGCCGGCACTGGGGAGCTACAGTTCATGGAGGGTACCATGAATGCCAACATGTGCTGTGACATACTGAAGCAGAGCATGATCCCCTCCCTTCTGGGCCGCAGGGTAGTATTCCAACATGATAACGTCCCCAAACACACTTCCAAGACCACTGCTGCCTTGCTAAAGAAGCTGAGGGTAAAGGTGATGGACTGGCCAAGCATGTCTCCAGACCTAAACCCTATTGAGCATCTGTGGGGCACATCAAATGGAAGGTAGAGGAGCGCAAGGTTTCCAACATACACCAGCTCTGTGATGTCATCATGGAAGAGGGGGGAGAGAACTCCAGTGGCAACCTGTGAAGCTCTGGTGACCTCCATGCCCAAGAGGGTTAAGGCAGTACTGGAAAATAATGGTGGCCACACAAAATATTGACACTTTTGGCCCAATTTGGACATTTTCACTTAGGGGTGTACTCACTTTTGTTACCAGCGGTTTAGACATTAATGGCTATGTGTTGAGTTATTTTGAGGGGATAGCAACTTTACACTGTTATACAAGCTGTACACTCACTACTTTATATTGTAGCAAAGTGACATTTCTTCAGTTTTGTCACATGAAAATGTAGCGCCTGGCTACTTTCATAGCCGGTGCTGCTGTAAATTTTGAGGGTGGTCAGAGAGTTAGTTGCCTCTGACCATGTTTATTTGGCTAAATTTAGGGCCTCGGTTCCAGCTTTGGCTGTACTGTTGTGTTCACTGTTGTTGTCTGGGGAGTTGGTGCCACCCCGGATCGACACGTGGCAGCAGTAGGGTCAAGGTAGATTGGATATTTCTCCTCGGCAGCCAATCAGGAGGGTTGATCGCCCCACTGTGCATGCTGGGGAGGGGTATTTAATGGGAAGACGCCATTGATTTGTCGTTGCCGCCATCGGCCTGGGCTGTCGTCCTACCATCCCTGTGTGTGGCCCTCCTGGCCGGGGTGTGTGTTTAACTTTCCTGGCTCCGGGACCATGTTGGTCCGGGGCAAATATTTACCTTGTAGACTCAGTGAGTCTCCCGCTGCAGAGTGGTCCTGTGCTGTCCGTCCCGATAGAGGAAGCCGACCGATGAAGAACCTGTCTGGGTGAATACCGAGCACGAGGCTGGTATCTCAGGAGAGGCCTACTGCTTCATCGAAGGACACATCATTTCTGAGAGGCTGAATGATGGTCACCTATCAGTCCTGAAATAACTGAAGTTGTTCAAGGGAGATCCGGGTGCATAATTCAGTGTTGAGAAGGATTTTGGACCAAGAATATCTCAATCTTTGGTAAGGTCAGTGGCAGAGACTTTGCTAAATTTCCGAGTGAAATCCTGGCTGCTAGGCTTGTGAGAGAGGCCTATCCAGGTGCACTATACCCACTCTGGCTAGACTGGCGACGAAAGTTGTTGTTGGAAACAGGACTGTTTCCGAAACCCAGTTGTATGCCTGAATCCACTACCTACCACTTCTTCTATCCTTTCACCTTCTACTACTTTTACAATTTTTTACCCCGTTGGGTAATAAAACACAGAAACACATTTGCAGTGAGGACATTGACTTTCTTGCAACTCTCATACAGATCCCTAGACGGCGGAGAAATAGAGGTAACGTGCCACCCAAATCAAACCAGCAGCTCCTTCGGGGGTAGTGCTGCACATGGGGGCTCGTCCGGGATTTGCGAAACTGAGTTTATTTTGCCATTGAGAGCCTGAAATTGTCAAGGTGTCTGTGCTAGTGATGAAGGGGTTAAGGTCAAGTGTTGAAAAGTTTTGGGCGCACGTGTCCAAGTAACGTGCTCAGAAAAGAACTCAAAGTGGGAGGAGTTATCCACCCCTGCGCGAGACGTAGGCGAGTTTGACGCCAAAGGACAGTGTGATTTGCCTGTTTTAGAGAGAGGATCGTGCGAGTATGTCTGCGTATCCAATGCCATTTGAGAGGGTGAGGCCTATCATGTCTTTCACGGAGGTTAATCCGATTCCTGCCCCCACCGGGGCTTCACTGATGGACACCGGAATCCGTATGAAGCCGAGGGGGTGTTTTGTACTGTACACAAGCGGCAGCATGGAGGCACTCGGTGTGTCTTGCCCCAAGTGCACAGAGCTAACGAATAACGATCCGGATCCAACCATTCATCCGATGTGCGAGGTGCGGTACCTCTTTCAAGTGGATTAGCCTACAGAGTCGCCCACGCTTATCGGGTAGACTGGGTTACAGGGTGACTCCACAAAGGTTAATTTGCAATTAATGTTTTTTTTTGTTTTTGGAAAGTGAGCTATTACTGTTGGGTGTGCCTAAGGCCGCGTACACACGGCAGAGATCCTCGACGGGCAGAACACATCGTTCCGCCCGTCGAGGATCTCTGCCGGCCGTCGAAATCGGCGACCCGCCCGTCGGGAATGGCAACCAGCCATTCTTCCAGGCGGGCCGTCGAGGAAATAGAGAGCGTGCTCTCTATTTCGGCTCGACGGGCTTCCCGACGGGAAGCTCGCCGAGACCGTACACACGGCCGAGGTCCTCGCTGGAATGTGCATTCCAGCGAGGTTCTCGCTGATTTTCAGCGAGAACCTCGGCCGTGTGTACGGCGCCTAACTGTTCCCTAATGAGCCCTTGGGAAGGTTTCTCTAGGAACTGGATAATGTATAATTTACTCTATTTTGGAAATGAACACCCAGAAAGGGACCAAAGTAAGTAATATATCGTTTTATGTACATGCTATGTTCTTAAAGTAGTGGTACACCCTAATTTAATGGAATTTAATAGTTGCCATTGTTGTTTTTGTTTTTTTAACAAAATACTGTTTTCACTTTTTTTTAACCTTGGTTGCATCTCAGTGCTGCTGATCTCCTGCAGCCCTTCTTCTGGGCACTTCTTTTCTACAAGCACCTCAGTGATGGCTTCATGGCATTTCTCAGGGTGGGTTCACTGATAATGACAACCAGCGCTTTTTAGCGGCAATTTACCTATAATGCGGCCAGCTGGCAGTGTGAAATAGCTCTTGAGATAATTCAGCTTCACTCAATGCCCATATAAATATAGCCTAGAGAATGTACAGACCCCCCTTGAGCACAGACCCCCCCCCATTCAGTACAGATGGACCCCCCATTATGCACAGACCCCTCCATTTAGCACAGATGGACTCCCTTCAACACAGACCCCCCATTCCGCACAGACCCCTCCATCTAGCACAGACCCCCTTCAGCACAGATGGACCCCCTTTAAGCACAGACCCCCTTTAGCACAGATGGACCCCCCATTCAGCACAAACCCCCCTCCCCCATCCGATTCAGTACTTCAGATCAGCCATCAGCATGGCACAGGCAGCAGGTTCCCTCCCCCTGTGTACACATAAACACTGGAGGGGGAGGCAGCTTCACTCTGCTAGCTGTGCCTGTGTGACATCCGGCCCGGGACTGCTCAGACAGCCCGCACCCGCGAGACTCTTCAACACCTTCTTGATTTTCCAGGGGGGTCATTTGCCCCCCCCCCCTTGCCCTATGGAGTGGATGCCCAGGCTGTATGGTACAGTAAGTGAGCGTTGTCACACTAGGAGAGGACGTGTGTTAGTGGCAGGGTGGCCAGTTGGAAAAGGCTGAAAAAATTAAACTATTGCAGCCACCACATCTAAGGATGGGTAATATTGCAATACATTCCATCTTTGTTCTTGGGTTTAGATACACATTAATAAAGACATATTGGCAGCCTGCATGCATATAACAGAAGAGCTGACAGATAGAATTCTCCAACTATTATTACTGACAAGCCATCGGCAAGAAGATTTAACCGTCTAGTCTGGGTCATGGTACGTAGTGTAGGCACCTCTCCCAGGACTCTCTGTAATCAGATGGGGTCATCAGTCTTTGACCTGAGCGGAGTCTGGAACATCTCACTAGATGGATATTCATTTAGATTCCTCGGACCATGGAAAGCACCAATTTTACAGATCTAGTGCATCACCACTTACACACACCAGACACTTTATTAGGTACACCTTGCTAGTACCGGCAAGGATGTCTTTAATGTTGATTGGACCCTGGGCAAAAGTTTTCTTGGTCCCCGTCCCCCCCCATGCAATTTTGCTCTCCACCTGCTCTGAGACATACAATAAATATCAGCTAGACTTAAAATCAGTTTACTGTATCAGATCAGGGAGTGATTGCGATTGGTTGCCGGAGGTTACAGCATATCATTACTGACTGGTGGCTAGAGGTTACAGCACACATTACGGCTCACTGATCAGATGCTAGAGGTTATAGAGGTATTGCGAATATTCGGCTCGAATATGGCATATTCGAGTATTCGCGATATATTGCGAATTTCGCGGTGAATATTCGCTATTTCGAATATTCGTATTTTTAAAAAATTTTTTTTAGAACAGATCACATCCTAGAGATCCCCATCGACGTCTAAAAGCATTGCTGGTATGATTAGAGACCTTGGGCCGAGTAGCTGCAGCGATCAATTTATATTGCCGATAAATCGCAATGCGATTATTCGGCAATAGCGATATCGCGCGATTATTTTCGAGAAATTCGCAATATTGTTTTTAGCTAAAATAACACATATATTCGATTTCAGAGTGTTACTGTCGAAATTCCGCAATAAATTTCTCATTCGCATTTTTGCGAAATTACGATAAAATATCAAGAATATTCTGAGCCAATCAGAGTGCTCCATTCCGCATTTCTCGAATATTCGCAATTATTTTGTATTGTAATATATCACGAATATTCTGAGCCAATCAGAGTGCTCCTTCCGCATTTGCCGAATATTCGCAATTATTTTGTATTGTAATATATCACGAATATTCTGAGCCAATCAGAGTGCTCCATTCCGCATTTCTCGAAATTTCGCATTCGCAATAGCGAAAAATCGCAATAGCGAAAAATCGCAATCATTTAATTTCCAAAAAATATCACGAATATTCGTATTTAGCGAATATATCTCGAATATTCGACTATATATTCGAGATATATCGCGAAATCGAATATGGCATATTCTGCTCAACACTAGTTATAGCACATGATTTCTTCTTGTTGATTGGTTGCTAGAGATTACTGTACAGTAATACGGCTCACTGATTGGTTGCTAGAGGTTACAGCCAGGGCCGCCATCAGGAATGATGGGGCCCCTTACACAGCTTCAGGCATGGGTCCCCTGGAGAACCTGCCGCCTGAAATTGAGAAGGGGGGATAGGGCTGCTGCAAATTTTTTACAAAAAAAAGAAGAAATAAAGAAAAATATATATAAAAAAAGGAGGTAGCCATCCACGGCCCTGGGGAACTTTGGGCCCTTTAATAAAAAGAAAAAAGAGAGAAAAAATGTGTATATATAAAAGGGTGGTTAATATCTGCGGCCCTGGGACCTCTGGCCCTTTAAAAAATAAAATTAAAATATATTAAAAAAATTTTTTTTTATCAAAAATAAATGTAAAAAAGAGGGGGTTGTCACCTGGGGCCCTGGGGGCCTCCGGGCCCTTGGGACCTCCGGACCTCTAAAAAATATTAAAAGAAAAAAAATTGTCCCTTTTATAAAAAATAAAAGAAAAATATATTAAAAAAATATATATTTTTATAAAAAAAAAAAGGAGGGGGTTGCAATCTGGGGCCCTGGGGGCCTCCGGGCCCTTGTGGACCTCCGAACCTCTACAAAAAAAAAGAAAGAAAAAAAATTGGCTCTTTAATAAAAAAGAAAATAAAAATATATTAAAAAATATATTAAAAAATATATATTTTCATAAAAAATAAATAAAAAAAGAGGGGGTTGCCATCTGGGGCCCTGGGGGCCTCCGGGCCCCTGGGGACCTCCAGATCCCTAAAAAATAATAAAAGAAAAAGAAATTGGCCCTTTAATAAAAAATAAAAGAAAATATAATAAAAAATATATATTTTTATAAAAAATAAATAAAAAAAGAGGGGGTTGCCATCTGGGACCTCCGGATCCCTTACAGGTGTAATGCCTGTACCCCCCTGATGGCGGCCCTGGTTACAGCACATTCTTTACTGCAGAGGGGCATGATATACATATGAATGCCGCCGGCCTCAGATATTTACATATGAATATCGACACTATTTACAGATGAATCCCGTTATTTGCATATGAATGACGCTTATTTACATGTAAACAAATTGGCCCGGATTCACAGACATCGGCGCATATTTATGCCGCCGTAGCGTATCTCTTTTACGCTACGCCGGCGCAGCTCGGAGAGGCAAGCACGGAATTCACAAAGCAAATGCTCCCAACTCTGTGCCGGCGTAGTGTATATTTCGTAGGCATAAGACGGCGTAAGTGGAAGTAGGTGGAAGTGGGCGTGAACCATGTTAATGAAGCGTGACCCCATGCAAATGATAGGCCGGGCGCCAGACAAGTACTTAAAATGAACTGCGCATGCGTCGGGACGTGGACGTATCCCCGTGCGCATGCGTATAACCACGTCGGAACAACTGCCTAAGATACGCCGGATCACTGTGTACGCCGTGAACGTAACCTACGCACAGCCAGACCCACGTCGGCCAATATTCACAGACGTCCAACGTACAATACGTAGGCTTGTGTTCCCTGGCCCATACCTTTGCATGGGTTGCGCCTCATCTATGGGGAATAACTTTACGCCGAACTTAAAACTTATGCAAACCGCGTAAATCATGCGCCGGGCGCAAGTACGTTCGTGGATTGGCATATCTCCCTCATTTGCATATTTGAATCGAAAATCAATGGGAACGCCACATGCGTCCAGCGTAAATATGCGCCCACTTTACGCCGGCGTAGGCAAGTTACGTCGGTGGGATGAAGTCTGTTTTTAGGTGTATCTAAGTTTGTGGGTTCGGCGCACAGATACGACGGCGCATATTTGTACTTACGCGGCGTATCTGGAGATACGTTGGCGTAAGTACTTTGTGAATCCGGGCAGGAGTCCGCAGGTAGGGTGACCACATTTCCAAACTACCATTCAGCGACACCCCCCCTTCCCAAAAATCAGCTTGTGATGTAACAAATCACAGCACAGTGATTGGACACAAGAGGCGGGATTTATGATTTCTCCAATCACAAGCAGGGGGCGGGATTGTGCTCCTCCAGGCATTCCCAGCTAGGACAAGTACTGTCAGTGAGTAAATCGGTGATGTGGCGGCCTTTTTTGGGGGCATCAGATTGGCCCGGGGGGGGGGGGGGGGGGGTGGCTGTGTCAGTTTCATTCCGGGACACTGTATTGTCCTGGAATGAATGTGCCCGGGACAGACCTGCAAAATGCGGGATATGTGGTCACCCTATCTGCAGGTGAGTCATCTGTACACAACAATAGGGCAGAGCTGGGCAGCATTAGTAGCAGCACTTCACACTGAGATGTCAGGACACAGTACAGGACTAAAAATTCAAGGGACGAGGGAATTTAAACTGGGATAGTTAGCAAGTATGAGGCAGCTGCTTTTTGCCCCACAACAATGACAGGGGCCAGGGCAGCTTCCCTTTTTGCCCTGCCTTAAAGATGACCCTGAGTACCGGGTTGGACCCCCTTTTGCCTTAATTTTCTGTGGCATTCTCCGTGGTTCAAATGAAAAATCAGCGGTCCTCTAATGGGGCGAGCACTACATGCATATGTGCATTTGATGTACTATTGATATCGTTTTGTTTAATATAATAATATGTTTAATATAATATGGTACCAGTGTTAGTTAAATTTAAGGATAGATCAGAGTGTAGTTAAAGTGTTAAGTGCAAAACAGGGTCTCTGTCTCAGCTGGGCTGTTCTGCAGGCTATTCTGTTGCACTGGGGTGTTCTTCTAACCCCGGTGCTGCAGGTGGCAGCAGTGGAGTCGAGGTTTGGGTGCTCTTTCCCAGGAGGGTTTGGCCTCGCTGTGCATGCTGGGGAGGGGTATTTATGAGGCAGACGCCATTGGTTCTGGGTCTTCTTCTTCGAGTGTGGCACCCACCTTTAGGGTGACCACATCACGGCGCCCCGGCATTATGGCCTACCTGGCCGGGGCGTGCGTGCCACGCGGTGTTCCTGGTCCGGGGACATGTTGGCTCGGAGCATCTGAACAGTGACGGGGACCCAGTGAGTGACTGGGTTCCCACTTCTTTAGATAACAAGCTGTGTTGCTGTTCAGTGGGGAGTCCGTCTGAGGAGCGCCATTGAGAGGCTGGCGGTCCAAAAGGGCCTGGACAAACCACCGGGGATCGAGGTAGCTGCACACCGAGGGATTAATCACCTGTCAGTCTTCACCGCAGCGACAAGGAGATCCAGGTGTAATTCATCTAAGGAGAGATATCTCCATGATTACAATCCAGAGAGGGTCTGTGGCAGAGGTATCTCTCTGACATTCACCAAGGAGGGTCTGTGGCAGAGGTATCTCTCTGACATTCACCAAGGAGGGTCTGTGGCTGAGACTTTATCCTACAATTGTCCGAGTGATACTCCGGCTGCCAGGTCAGTGAGAGAGGCCTGTCCGGGTACACTAACCCCACTCAGGCAGGAGTGGCCAGAGAAGTGTTACGCTTGGGAGCAGGACTGTCTCCTATCATTACGCCTGAATCTGCTGTTCTCTCTTTTTTTTTTTTTTTTCTTCTTTTTTTTTTTTCTCTCTTTTTTCTCCAAAAGCACATCCACTTCTATACCTCTTCCCTTGTTGTTCCTTTACCTTATTTTTATATTTATTCCCACCCTTTCCCACCCTTTTTCCAGGTTTGTTTTAATTAGCGGTTCTGTCCTTTCCTATCCACCTATTTTAATTACTCTATCCTTGCTCTCCTCTATCGGTTTCTGTTAATATCTGGACATATTTTTCCGAATATTTAAATAACCTCCATTTGTCCCAGGCAGATCTGCTACTGCCCCCTTCTTCATCTCCCAAGTCGGCCCTCCTTAAGCCTTCCATCTCAGAGATATGATTAACACTTTGTATCCATTCATTTAATGTTGGCTTCTTTGGTTGCAGCCAATGTTTCGGGATTAGACCCTTTGCTGCGTTTAGTAACACCGGAACCAGTGTCGACCCGTAATTTTTTATTGTTTTCGCTGAACCATGGAACAGACATGATAAGGGGTTTCGGGTTATCTCCTCTCCTGTTACCTCCTTTATACTCTCTAAGACCTCTTTCCAGTACTTTTGGATTTCTGGGCAGTCCCACCAGATATGCTTAGTGGTGCCAACTTGGTTACAATTTCTCCAGCAAAGGGCTGAGTTGGATGTGTGTATTTTATTCATTTTGGCCGGTGTCAAGTGCCATCGCATCATGCATTTATAATTAGCTTCAATGGTATTTATATCTTTTGCGTAATTAAACACTGCTCCTATCATGAAAGTGTCCTCAATCCTCTCCCCAATATCTTGCCCCCATTTCTCTATGTTGTTCAGAGTTCCCTTAGACCCTATATCTGTTAGTATCTTATATAGCTTCGTAATGCCGTGTTGGAGTGATCTTTCCGTGGAACATAAATTTTCTATCAAATTCTGTGCTTTATCTTCTCTTATTAGTGTGGGAAGTGTACTCACGAAGTGCTTTAGTTGTATGTATTCCCAATCATTTAACTGTTGGTTTCCTTCCATTACGTCTATGGGCCAGATTCAGGAACAGTTAGGCTGGCGGATCCAGTGATCCGCCAGCCCAACTGTGACTTTAAGCCGGCGTTTCTGTTTTCTGTAACCAGAAAACAAGAAACGCCGGGTTGAAGCTCCGATGCGAGCAGCGTAACTGAGTTTCGCCATCGCATCGTTACTTCAACTTAAAAATGGCGCCGGGGGCATTCCCGCCGATTTCCGCTCAAAAAATATGTTAATGAGCGGAAATCGGCAATTCACGATCGCATTCCGGCGCGACGCAGTGACGTTACGACATTTCCGGACGTGATACGCGGCGCATAGTTATACCTACATGGGGTTGGAATATCCTATGTTAGGTATAGGCGTCGTCATCGCGTCGAAAAAAAAAAAAAAAAACGTCGCTTGCGTAAAACGTTCATGAATGGGAATGTGACGTCATTGACGTTTATTCACAGAATTTGGAGCATGCGCACGGGGATGTTTTGACACTCGACGCATGCGCAGTACGTTCGCGGCGGGAACGCGCTTCGTTTTAATACTACACGCCCCGTACCCGCCCAATTTGAATTCCGCCGGCTCATTTGCGATGCGCTGCCGCAACTTTAGGAGCAAGTGCTTCGTGAATGACAGCACTTGCTCCTAAAATTTCTGCAGCGTAACGCAAATGAGAAGCGTTACTCTGGAGCAAAGATGCTCCCATCTACCTGAATCTGGCCCTATATCTTTTTTTCCCTTAATTCTCCCTAGTGAGACTATTTCACCTAATCTTTTACTTCCTAGTTTCCTACCCAATTTTGTCCTATTACCCGGTGGAAAGAATTTAGTGTCAGCAAGTGGGATTAGTGGGGAATTATATTCCCATTTTTCCCGTTTGTGCAGCAAATCCCATATCCTCAACGCATTCTTTGTTATGCTGCGTGTGTCAGTGTCAACTATTCTAAATTTAGGTGGGATCCATACATTTGTGTCTAGTTGTGCCAAGCCTCTTTCTCTCTCTATTTGTGCCCATTTTTTTTTTGTATTTCTATTTGTCCATTCCACTATTCTAGTTAATATTACGGCATTGTAGTATCTATTTATATCAGGGAGCGCCATCCCTCCTCTTTTTTTACTCCGTGAGATGATTGAGTAGCTTATTCTCGGTTTTTTACCCTGCCAAATAAATTTTGAAATTATGGTTTTTATTAATTTAAAAAAACTTTGTGGGATATTAACTGGGACCATTTGGAATTTATAGATTATTTTTGGTAGGACCATCATTTTAAATACGTTAATCCTACCTATCCAGGAGATCTGTCTTTTTGCAAGGTTTTTCAGGTCTTGTTTTATTTCATTAATTAAGAGGATGTAGTTGGCCTCATACAATCTGTCTACTCTGGGGGTTATCTTTATCCCTAGATAAGTTATTGATTCTTTTTCCCATGTAAAAGGGTATGTTTCCTGTAGCGCTGCTTCTTCTGTGGACTCTATGCCCAGGTTCAATATCACTGTTTTAACGGGGTTTATTTTAAAATTGGAAAAATTCTCTCTTCTTCTTCAACTTTACTTTCCTCACCACACAGTGGCATTGCTAGGTGCAAAAAGACCAGGGGCTTCAGCCCGAAGTCGCCAATTACAAGCAGGGGCGGGGATTGTGCTCCTCTAGGCATTCCCGGACAGAAAAAGTACTGTTAGTGAGTAAAGCGGTGATGTGGCGGTCTTTTTTGGGGGCATCAGATTGGCCTGGGGGGGGGGGGGGGTGGCTGTGTCAGTTTAATTCCGGGACACTGTATTGTCCTGGAATGAATGTGCCCGGGACAGACCTGCAAAATGTGTGACTGTTCCGGGCAATCCGGGACACGTGGTCACCCTACCTGACATACACTGACTTCACCTACCTGACATACATGGACCTACCTGACATACACTGACTTCACCTACCTGACATACATGGACCTACCTGACATACACTGACTTCACTTACCTGACATACATAGACCTACTTGACATACACTGACCTCACCTACCTGACATACATGGATCTACCTGACATACACTGACCTACCTGACATACATAGACCTACCTGACATACACTGACCTCACCTATCTGACATACATGGACCTACCTGACATACACTGACTTCACCTACCTGACCTACCTGACATATACTGACCTTACCTACCTCACATACACTGACCTACCTGACATACATAGACCTCACCTACCTGACATACATAGACCTACCTGATATACACTGACCTACCTGACATACACTGACCTCACCTACCTGACATACACTGACCTACCTGACATATACTGACCTCACCTACCTGACATACATAGACCTGACCTACCTGACATACACATACCTACCTGACATACACTGACCTCACCTACCTGACACACACTGACCTACCTAACATACACTGACCTCACCTACCTGACATACATGGACCTACCTGACATACACTGACCTACCTGACATACACTGACCTCACCTACCTGACATACATAGACCTACCTGACATACATAGACCTCACCTACCTGATATACATAGACCTAATTGATATACACTTAGCTACCTGACATACACTGACCTCACCTACCTGACATACACTGACCTACCTGACATGAATGAATGAATGAATGAATGAATGACCTGACATACACTGACCTCACCTACTTGACATACACTGACCTACCTAAAATACACTGACCTCACTTACCTGACATACATGGACCTACCTGACATACATGGACCTACCTGACATACACAATGACTTCACCTACCTGACATACACTTATCATGTGTCACGGCAGCCAGACAGAGAGTAGGGGAGGAGAGCCGCCTGCCCGAGCCAGGATCTTTACAGTGCATGGCGTGGAAGAGGCTTGTAATTGCCGCCTTCTGTAGTCTGCAGAGCCTATGATGGATCTCACACATCCCGCAGTCCCGGCATTGGACCTATGGGACGTCCATCATAGGAGCTGCAGGCTCCAGAAGGCGGGACTTGCAGTATCACTCGACGCCGTTCCTAATAATAGCGGTCCCTGATCGGTGGCGGCCGGCGGCGCTCAGGGCTGTCAATTGGATGCAGCCTTTGTGACACTCAAAGCTTTTCAGGGACCCATTCGGGGGTTCCAGCCCCCCTAGCCACACCCTCCCGACGCCCCGTCACCACAAGTTTATTGTTTTTACCCGGCTGGTTAATAAAGAGCACAGCAAAGAGCACCTGTTGTGGACATTCCTTTACTTCTACCAAATGCAATACACATCATTCACCCCTAGGAATTCGGAGGAGCCATGAGGTAATGTGCCACCCAAACAACCAGCAGCTCCTCCGGGGGTAGTGCTACACATGCATATGTGCATTTCATGTACTATTGATATCGTTTTGTTTAATATAAAAACGTAATACAAATGTGGGTAAAGAAGGTCCACAAGTGGTTAAACACAGAACCAAAATACAACGTAGATGGGATGACGTGATTCTAGTTATGGGAGGTCCAAGGCTCCCTTGTCTGCTCCACACTAGATGGAAAAAAGGTCAGTTGTTATGGTTGCTAAAAGCAATGTGTGTGCGGGAGTCCTAATCCCCGGGGTTCAGGAGAGCTTTGCTGGTTCATTATATTTACCACAGGCTTCTATAATGTAAACAGTTTTATGAGTCCCGGTGCTCTGGGAAAATAAGCACAAACATCAGACAAACAAAACCAGGCTTAATATTAAATATCGGTTTTATGCAAAGTCAAAGCGTAACATTTTGCACAGAAATAGATGATGCAGGGGTATACAGTACTTAGATGGCCGGGGCTTCTGGGTTACCTCCTGGCACTGAGTATACTGGGCTACGTGATGTGTAAAACCTTTACTGGCCGTCTGGGAACTCCTAGTTTTATATATATATATATATATATATATATATATATATATATATGTAGCACTGTTTTGGGTGGAACATTTACCAGTGACGGTGCGTGTATAGAGGGCGCTGGAGCCCCCTCTGGATCCCACACACACCACTGATCACAATATACATAGATTCATGCATTGCATGAATCTATGTATTGCCGCCGAATATTCAGATGGCCGACCCCCTGGTGAGCGCCGGCCATCTGAAAAACGGCTGCTGTGGAAGTGCCTATCAGAGCCAGCGGCTGTAGTTGGCTTCCGGATGCTTATCCTCGGGACGCACAGGGGGTGCGTTCCTTGGATAAGAGTGACAGGCGTCTCAGCCAATCAGGTTCACCGGTTCTGGTTACCGGTAACCTGATTGGCTGCAGCGTCACCGAGGGCGGAAGAAGACATCGAGGGACAGGGATGGACTGGCCATTGGGACTACAGGGAGTTTCCCGGTGGGCCGATGGCTCAGTGGGCCGGCTTCAGTGACAGTGCCTCTGTCTCTCCCTTCCCACAGCGTTCACCTGGGGGGGGACAGAGAAGCAAGGGGAGGACCAGAGGAGCATGGGGGAGGGGACAGACAGCTGACTCAACAGCTATGGCCTGGGAGTTTCTCGCTTCTGCCTAATCTTGTCCCATAAGGGGGGGCACCAAACTGATTCTTTGCCCCGGGGGAAATAATGTCTAGCTTCCCCACTGGTACTG
Source organism: Rana kukunoris (assembly GCA_029574335.1). Classification (NCBI taxonomy): domain Eukaryota; kingdom Metazoa; phylum Chordata; class Amphibia; order Anura; family Ranidae; genus Rana; species Rana kukunoris. The sequence continues at coordinate 8,446 of JAJQKJ010000276.1, read as the reverse complement.
CCTATAAGAGGAGCAGTACCAGCTGTTCTATTCTAATAAAGTAGAATAGCTAGTGGCTAGAGAAGGAGGAGAGGGGGTGCGGGTGGCAGGGGGGGGTGCGGGAGTTGTCCAGCCGCCATGAGAGAGACCTGTCAAAGTGGGCCAGTCTGGATGAAGTCCAGGGCCAAATTTTTGTCCCAGTCCAGCCCTGTCGAGGGACGGTAGAAGCACGGCTGACCCCAGAAAGGTAAGTGCCAGGCCGGGGAGAGGGGGCATTTTACAGGTCACAGTGGAAGCCAGCATTTTACTGGGCACAGTGGCGACAATTGCGAGACACAGTGGCTACAATTACTGGGCACAGTGGTGACAATTGCTGGGCACAGTGGTAACAATTGATGGGCACAGTAGTAACAATTGATGGCACAGTGGCTGCGTTTTTCATGGCACAGTGGTGATAATTGATGACATAGTGGTGACAATTGATGGCATGGCATAGTGGTGACAATTGCTGGGCACAGTGGTGACAATTGATGGCACAGTGGTGACTATTGATGGCACAGTGGCTGCGTTTGATGGCATGGCACAGTAGTGACAATTGATGGCACAGTGGTGACAATTGCTGGGCACAGTGGTGACAATTGCTGGGCACAGTGGTGACAATTGCTGGGCACAGTGGTGACAATTGCTGGGCACAGTGGTAACAATTGATGGGCACAGTAGTAACAATTGATGGCACAGTGGCTGCGTTTGGCATGGCACAGTGGTGATAATTGATGGCACAGTGGTGACAATTGATGGCACAGTGGCTGTGTTTGATGGAATGGCACAGTAGTGACAATTGATAGCATAGTGGTGACAATTGATGGCATGGCATAGTGGTGACAATTGCTGGGCACAGTGGTGACAATTGATGGCACAGTGATGACAATTGATGGCACAGTGTTGACTATTGATGGCACAGTGGCTGCGTTTGATGGCATGGCACAGTAGTGACAATTGATAGCACAGTGGCTGCGTTTGATGATATGACACAGTGGTGACAATTGATGGCACAGTGGTGAAAATTGATGGCACAGTGGCTGCATTTGTTTGCATGGCACAGTGGTGACAATTGATGGGCACAGTGGCTGCGTTTGATGGCATGGCACAGTGGCTGCATTTGATGGGCACAGTGGCTGCAATTGATGGGCACAGTGGTTGCAATTGATGGGCACAGTAGCTGCGTTTGATGGGCACAGTAAGGCTGCAATTGTTTTGTTTTTTTCGTTTGTTTGCGCCCCTCCCCCCAAAAATTTTGAGCACCAGCCGCCACTGACATTTACCTCATGGCTCCTCCGAATTCCTAGGGGTGAATGCTGCGTATTACATTTGGTAGAAGTAAAGGAATGTCCGCAACAGGTGCTCTTTATTACCCGGCTGGGTAAAAACAGTAAACTTGTGGTGAGGAAAGTATAGTTGAAGGAGAAAGGAGAACAGCAGATTCAGGCGTAATGATAGGAAACAGTCCTGCTCCCAAGCGTAATACTTCTCTGCGCCACTCCTGCCTGAGTGGGTTTAGTGTACCCGGACAGGCCTTTCTCACTGACCTGGCAGCCGGAGTATCACTCAGACAATTGTAGGATAAAGTCCCTGCCACAGACCCTCCTTGGTGAACTTGAACTTATGGAAAAGTCTCTGCCACAGGCCCTCCTTAGTGAATGCCAGGGAAGCACCTCTGCCACAGGCCCTCTCTGATTGTAGTTACGGAGGCAATCCTCCTTAGGTGAATTACGCCTGGATCTCCTTCAACTTGTCACCCAGGTACTGACAATAAACCGTCAATAAACACTTATTGCGATTTTTTTTTTTACAAAAAATATGTAGAAGAATACGTATCGGTCTAAACTGAGGAAAAACATTGTTTTTTATATATTTTTGGGGGCTATTTATTATAGCAAAAAGTAAAAAATGTATATATTTTTTCAAAATTGTCGCTCTATTTTTGTTTATAGAGCAAAAAAAGGAAAGCTCTATTTGTGGGGAAAAAGGACGCCAATTTTATTTGGGAGCCACATCGCACGACCGCGCAATTGTCAGTTAAAGCGACGCGGTGCCGAATCGCGAAAACTGGCCCGGTCATTGACCAGCAAAATGGTCCGGGGCTGAAGTGGTTAAACACATGTATGAGAAACTGGCCTAAAAATGACCAGCCACAGATTCCACCCATCCAAAATTTGAATAAATGCATACCGGAATATTTTCATTGGCAGTTCTCTTATCTGTGTGTAGTAAAAGAAAGGCTCTCTATATCGTAATCTGCTAATGTGCAAAACAATGAAACTAAAGGCAAAGTAAACAGGATGAATAAGTAATCACATAAATAAGATGCCACTACACGTGTGCCAAAAGGCAATCAGATCCAGTACAGCTGGCACCTCACCACTTAGCACTTTGGTAGAGAATTGTTAACGCATCGTTAACGCAGTTAACAGTAAAAAGTACCGTACAGAGGTCGGATTCCGAGCAGCTCAGGTCTCTGGAGAAATGGAAAGAAAATCTCCAGGTTTTAAAGTTTCAGTGCACCCAAAGTGATATTTCAGTTATTAGCAGATTTGTGTAGAGTGAAGCCCCAGTTTCTTATATTGTGCCAGTTCTGTGCACCCCGGTCTCATTTTGGCACAAGTTAAAGAGGTGGTTCACCCTTAAAACCACTTTCTCCCTTCCCATCCAGCATACTGGCATCAGCGCCAGTATGCTGTCTTTTTTTTTTTTTATCGCTGTACTTACCTCTTAATAGATAATTTAATTTTCGTCCTACCGCGGGGTATGGCGCCGCTATATCGCGTCACGCCTTCCGAAAACAGCCGACTAGCACTCGGCTGTTCTCGGCGCCTGCGCACAGACCCAGGAGCTGACTGCGCAGGCGCCGTATACAGCCGAGTCCTATTTTGGCTTTTTTCGGAGGGCGTGACGCGGCTATATACGGCGCCTGCGCAGTCAGCTCCTAGGTCTGTGCTCAGGCGCCGTATAGCGCCGAGAACAGCCGAGTGCTCGTCGGCTGTTTTCGGAAGGCGTGATGCTATATAGCGGCGCCATACCCCGCGGTAGGACGAAAATTTAATTATCTATTAAGAGGTAAGTACAGCGAAAAAAAAAAAAAAAGACAGCATACTGGCACTGACGCCAGTATGCTGGATGGGATGGGAGAAAGTGGTTTTAAGGGTGAAGCCCCTCTTTAAGATGACCTAGCATCAGTGTCATGCCTTTGGCCTACAAGGAAATACAGGAATATCTTCTGGACCTGTAACTCAAATGTTGTGCACTAGATGTCACTCTTGACAAAGGACTGTTGATGGGCAAGTTCCATGGTAATGTAAATTTCCTGTCGTGTTATTGAAAACTGTCTTCACTTCCTATCATCTCTCTTTCATCTTTTTTCCACTGGACAGTCCACATGGAGTCAGCTAAGCCTGCACCACGTTTCTTAAGTCCTGATCATCCTGGGACAGCATCGCTGGTATGATAAAAATTGTTTATCTATATGCCTAGTATACATTTGTTTATGTTCATATAATTCTTATATGTTCATTTATCTCTAGTTTCACCATTATTCATACGCATCTTATATGGCCACTATCTGTACATTGTAATAGAGATCCAAAGTTACAGACAGTGGGGTAGATTCACATAGATCAGCGGATCTTTTGATCCGCGTGATCTATCTTATTTACGATCCGCCAGCGCCAGTTTTTGAGGCAAGTGCTGTATTCAGAAAGCACTTGCCTCGTAAGTTGCCCTGGCGGATCGTAAATCCCCCGGCGGAATACAAATTCCGCGTATAGGGGGAGTTCACTATTTAAAGCGGAGCTCCAGCCGCAATTTTTTTTTTGTTAAAGTCAGCAGCTACTAACAGTGTAGCTGCTGACTTTAAATAAGGACACTTACCTTGTCCTACTTGCCCGCGCTGATGGGCCCCCCCGATGCCGGTCCCACGATCGCTCCGAGGCCCGCGCCGCCATTCATACTATGGGAAACAGGCAGTGAAGCCGTACGGCTTCACTGCCCATTTCCTACTGCGCCTGCGCGAGTCTCACGCTGGCTTGTGAATGGGCGCGCTGCTCTCTGAGAACACACACAGTTCCCAGAAAGCAGCGCGCCCCATTCACAAGGAGAAGGACAAGAAGAAAAGGCACCGCGGAGTGGAAGAGGCAGATTACCGACTTCCGCATAGCAACAGGTATTTCGGGTGAGTATTTTTTTTTTTTTTCAGGTTTTTTTTTTTTTTTTTTTTAACAACATGGGAAAATTTTGTTTTCCTGGGTGGAGCTCCGCTTTAAATCAGGCTCGTCCCCGCGCCGATCGTACTGCGCATGCGCCGCCGGCTAAATTTCCCAGCGTGCATTGCTCCAAATGACGTCGCAAGGACGTCATTGGTTTCGACGTTAACGCAATTTACGCATGGCCGTATTCGCGAACGACTTACGTAAAAATTTCAAAAATCGACGCGGGAACGACGGCCATACTTAACATAGGATACGCCGCACTTACCCCTCATGTAGCAGGGGTAACTCTCCGCCGGAAAAAGACGAACGCAAACGACGTAAAAAAAAAAACGACGGCCGGGCGTTCGTTTCTGAATCGGCGGTTCTCCTCATTTGCATAGTCGTCGCGTAGAAAAACGGAAGCGCCACCTAGCGGCCGGCGGGAGATTGCAGCCTAAGATCCGACAGTGTAAGTCACTTACACCTGTCGGCTCTAAGGGAGATCTATGCGGAACCTGATTCGAGGAATCAGCCGCATAGATCCGATCGTCGGATCTCAGAGATACCACGGTGTATCAGTAGATACGCCGTCCTATCTCTATATGAATCTACCCCAGTCTGGTTATTTAGGATGCAATGTTTAGGCTGTATGTTGAGCTACATACACACCAGTAAATAAAGGTGAAAAACCTCTAAGGCCCCGTACACACGAGCAGACAGATTTGTTCAAATCGGTCGGACAGACCGATTTGAACAAATCTGTCTGCTGGGATGTATTGGTTTGATCGTGTACACACGATCAAACTAAAATCCCCGCCGTCAGACGGCGCGCTGACGTGTCGGTGACGTGGCAGTGACGTTGACGCCGCCACGTCACCGCACCAGGAAGTGAATTACTTCTGCGCATGCATTGAATCCATTCGACGCATGTGCGAGAAGATATGTCTGCTGGTTAGCGTACTAACCAGCAGACATATCGCCCGTACACACGATCGAATCTGTCTGCTGGGATGGTCGGGCCGACCGTTTCCAGCAGATAGATTTGATCGCGTGTACGCGGCCTAAGCCGCACACCGTGAAAACCACAATTATAAATATAACCAAATATAGAGCAGCTCAAGGCAGGGCAAAAGGGGAAGCTGCCCTGGGCCCTGTCATTGTTGTGGGGCTCAAAGCAGCTGCCTCATACTAGACAACTATCCCAGTTTAAATTCCCTTGTGCCTTGAGGTTTTAGTCCTTTGCTGTGTCCTGATATCTCACTGTGAAGTGCTGCTACTAATGCAGATGACAGATGGCAAATACAGATGACTTATTTGCAGAGCCTGTGTTTACATGTAAATAACCATCATGTATATGTAAATAACGGGAGCATTCATATGTAAATAGCTGAGGCTGGCGGCATTCATATGCTGTAACCTCTAGCAACCAATCAGTGAGCAGTATTACTGTACAGTAATCTCTAACAACCAATCAACAAGAAGAAATTATGTACTGTAAGCTCCAGCAACTAATCAGTGAGCTGTAATGTGTGCTGTAACCTCTAGCAACCAGTCAGTAAGTGGTAATGATATGCTGTAACCTCCGGCAACCAATAGCAGTCACCGCCTGATCTAATACAGTAAACTGATTTTAAGTCTAGCTGATATTTATTGTATGTCTCAGAGCAGGTGGAGAGCAAAATTTAATGAGGGGGGTCCCAGGGTCCAATCAACATTAAAGACGGCCCTGGAGCAGCTCGTAGTATAACCAAAGGTCAAAAAGTCAAAGTAAAATTAATAAATTCATTTCAAACAGCGCTCAAATGCATAAATAATATTAAAATATATAAAAAAGAAAAATATATATAAAAATGGTGTGATCAAAATAATGTTCAAATATCAATATGAATTTTCAATAAAGTCCAAAAACAGCCACCACTGACGATCCAAGTGATGAATAAATTCAATGACAGGAATAGAAAGTGCTGTTTTTCACCCGTTTAGGCATACGTCCTAATCGCCAGATTCATCAGACACCCAACACAGGCGTCAGACACGGATGGACTGGCCATCGGGACTATTGGGAGTTTCCCAGTGGGCTGATGGCTCGGTGGGCCGGTCGGAGGTCCGCGGCGATCTACCCGTCAGTCACAGACAGCTGGCGCCTGATAGGTAGATCGAGATTTAGCCAGCAATGCATGCAGAGTAGTGCAGGAAGCGTGTGTAATAAGTTCTCTCTCATGTCACGCTGCGGCTGCTCCCCACCCCTCGGAGAGCCCCTTGTCTCTTCTCGCCCATCCCCATTTGCTTGTGACGTCATCTGGGATGGACGAGAAGAGAGGAGAGGCTGCCGGGGGGGGGGGGGGGGGAGGGGGGCGGGACATATTACACACGACATGAGAGAGAACATATTACACACGCTTCCTGCGCTACTCTGCATGCATTGCTGGTAAACAATGTGCCCCATAATGTGTCCTGTGCCCCATGTTCTGATGTGCTATGTGCCCCGTGCTCCGTGCCCCGATGTACCCTGTGTCCCATGTCCTGATGTGCCCTGTGCCCTGATGTGCCCTGTGCCCGTGTCCTGATGTGCCCTGTGCCCCGTGTCCTGATGTGCCCCGTGTCCTGATGTGCCCTGTGCTCCGTGTCCTGATGTGCCACGTGCCTTGATGTGCCCCATGTCCTGATGTGCCCTGTGCCCTGATGTGCCCTGTGCTTCCTGTCCTAATGTGCCCTGTGCCCGTGTCCTGATGTGCCCTGTGCCCCGTGTCCTGATGTGCCCTGTGCTCCGTGTCCTGATGTGCCCTGTGCTCCGTGTCCTGATGTGCCCTGTATCCTGATGTGCCCTGTGCTCTGTGCCCTGATGTGCTATGTGCCCTGTGCCCCGTGTCCTGATGTGCCCTGTGCTCCGTGTCCTGATGTGCCCTGTATCCTGATGTGCCCTGTATCCTGATGTGCCCTGTGCTCTGTGCCCTGATGTGCTATGTGCCCTGTTGTGCCCTGACGTGTATGGTACCTGTGTCCTGTATGTGCCCTGAAGGTGATGTGCCTGTGGTCTGATGTAGTGCTTGTGCCCTGTGTATGCGGTGATGTTGGGATGTGGTATGGTCCGTCCCGTTTTTATGATGTGCCCTGTGCTCTGGCCCTGGATGTGCTATGTGCGTGGGATGGGCTTGTGCCCGATGTTCTGATGTGTCTGATGCCCCATGGGGGGCGATGATGTATGTGCCATGTGTGACCTAGTGATAACAATTTTTACAAAAGGGAGGGGAGCAACGAGGGGGAGATTGATAGGATCAAGATGGAATGTTGGGGCGTACGGTCGGGGTGGGCGGACGGGTATTGGTAATCTGGACGGCGCTCGGGACACAAAGTTTGTCGGAAAATGGGGAACGTAAGGAACGGGTTCAGACAACTGTGGTAGCACAGGAAAGAGAGGGTTCATTGAAAAGGATGCGATTCCACAGGTGCTGGGGGTTTTTGTGTGCGTCGGAATAGCTACAGGGACGAGGTTTTTTCGAGAGGGGGGTGTTGTTGGGGAAAAAAATGGGGGGAGCTCTCATTTTGTTGTCAGAAAATCAGACGGGGAATTGTTCGGTGGGGGGGAAAGTTGGTGGGGACCAGACTCATCAATTTTTTGTCAGGACATTGGGTTGTGGGCGGTGGGTAGGTGGTGGTACACTCAAATGGGGTGGGGGATGCTTTGGGGGGGGGGGTTGCCAAATGTTGTTGGTTATGTTTTCCAACCCAAAAAGCTCGAGGTCTGTAGGCGGGCCGGGGTTATGAAAAGGGGAAATGGAGGGGACGAACGTAATATTGCCAAATCATCGTGAGATAAGTAACTGTTGCCCACAAGATAACAACTTCCTGTACCATCTCAGTATATCTCCATCAGAGCGGGGCACCAGAAGTCTTGCAGAAATCTGATGTATCACTAAACCATGAGGATGCTGGATACGGTACAAAAGTGGTGGAGGCATAGGGGGACGGGGTAGGGTTGGGGGAGGGCTGGGGGGGTAGCGGGCTTTTCGGGGGCGGGGAGGGTGGGGTACATTTGAGTTGCTTCTGCAGGACGGGGGATGGGCGGTAATGGGCTCCATGTATTGGAGGCGAGGGGGGGAGGGTTTGGGTGCGGGGTTCTCTGTCACGCAATGGTAATGGCGCGGCGAGGATGGGTGACGGATTAGAAGAGTGCTGGGGGTGGTTCTGGGTTGGGGGGTAAGTCACTTAGGGTGCAATTTAGATGT
>JAJQKJ010000250.1:40000-87099 GCA_029574335.1 Rana kukunoris | reverse complement strand
TTTCTGTTTTTGGGGACATAGCTAAGTTTTTTAAACACATTTCTGGTCAGTCTGAGCTAATATCATTGTTCTCTTTATTCACTCACTGCTTAGAATGAAGACAATAAAAATGACTGTATTTTTCGGCGTATAACACACACTTTTTCTCCTGAAAATGAGGGGGGAAATCACGGGTGCGTGTTATACGCCGATAGCTTACCTCGGAGGAGAAGGAGGGGGGCGAGCGCCGCCGGAATCACCGAGCCGTCATGTCCTGTTTTCTCAGTTCGGACATCACACACACGTCCCGCCTCCACCAGCGACAATGACAGCTCTGTAATTTCGGCGGCACTTGTCCCCCTCCTGATTTCTGCACTGCATGAGAGATGGTAAGGCTGCAGATAGGCATCAGGCTGCATTGGATGGGGGCAGATCAGGCTGCAGATGGTCACAGAGGCTGCATTGAAGCTGAAGATGGGCATCAGGCTGCATTGGATGGGGGCAGATCAGGCTGCAGATGGTCACAGAGGCTGCATTGAGGCTGCAGATGGGCATAATGCTGCATTGAGGCTGCAGATGGACACTAATCAGGCTGCATTGATTGGCACTGACCATTATTTTGTATATAAGTGGTTTATTTGAAAAAAAAGGGGGGGGGAAATTTTCCTCTTAAATTGGGTTACGTGTTATACGCCGGTGCATGTTATACACCTATAAGTACGATATATGTTTTAGTCTTCCAAATGGCAAGGAAAAGTAAGGCATTTCAAACTAAGACATCTAAAACGTTTTAATAATTACTTTCGTTTTAAGAACTGTATAATTGTTTTACTGCTTCTGATTTTTGAGAAAGTTTCTGCTTTACTAAAGCATCAAAGAACATTCACTTTTTAACGTGAATTTTCACTTTGCAAAAGAATTTTCCAAACACTGAAAGATAAGCTTAAACTGAAAATCCAGGATTACCTGTGCTCTCCTGCAAAGGTCAGTGGAACTTTATATCACAGATGACCAGAAAATGAAGTCTAGAGTACACAGCAAATGTTTCCCAGATATTTTCATTTTCCCTTGTGATATCAGCAATACATTCAAGAAGGTCTTATCTGCAACTTTTACAGTTTGGTGGTATTGTACAACAAATTCATAAAGAAATACTGCCATATCGGTCATAAGGACAGTGAAGGTAAATAAGACCCCTTCTATGTTGGAGTAAATTGTTTATTGTTTCACACACATAAATTATTGTGTCACATCAATGACAATTCTTTGACAAAATGTGTCTTTATTACCCCTGGAACTGATATTTGATACAGTTCCATTACTCTCCCAACTTCTCGAAAAGCAATAGATTTATGTACACTTTACTGACACATAAATACATCTGTTGCAGGTTCCGTCATTTGTCACACTTCCACAGGACAGATTTCTATTATGACACCATGAATTCCAGGGAGAGTATTTTTGTAGGGTTCCCTGTATATTCTTACATCTTGTACATGCACCAATTTTGGTCTCTAATGCCACATACACACGACCGTTTTTCAGGTTGTAAAAAATTACGTTTTTTAAATGCATTAACCACTTTAGCTCCGGACCATATTGCTAGTCAATGACCGAGCACCATTTAGTGATTCAGCACTGCGTCACTTTAACTGACAATTGCGCGGTCCTGCGACGTGGCTCCCAAACAAAATTGGCGTCCTGTTTTCCCACAAATAGAGCTTTCTTTTGGTGGTATTTTTTGGGCTATAAACAAAAATAAAGCATACATTTTTTAAAAAAAAAACACTTCCTCAGTTTAGGCCGATACGTATTCTTCTACATATTTTTCGTAAAAAATAAATCGCAATAAGCGTTTTTTGATTGGTTTGCGCAAAAGTTATAGCGTCGACAAAATAGGGATAGTTTTATGTAATTTTTATTAATATTTTTTTTACTAGTAATGGCGGCCATTAGCGATTTTTATCGGTATTGCGACCTTATGGCGGACACATCAGACACTTTTGACACATTTTTGGGACCATTGGCATTTTTATAGCAATCAGTGCTATAAAAAATGCATTGATTACTATAAAAATGCCACTGGCAGGGAAGGGGTTAACAGGGGGTGAGGAAGGGGTTAATTATCTTCCCTGTGTGTGTTCTAACTGTGTTCTACATTTTATGAACAGACGATCCATCATTTCTCCCCCTGACAGGACCGGGAGCTGTGTGTTTACACACACAGCTCCCGGTTCTCGCTCTATAAAAGTGATCGCGGGTGATCGCGCCCGCCGGGCACGCACTTCGGCACCAGGGGCGAGCGGGGGGCTGAAATGCGAGATCACGTGTAGCTACGTGATTTCGCGCAGCCGAGCCGACCTGCCGCCGTATAACTGTGGCGGCTGGTTGGCTAGTGGTTAAAAACGATTGTGTGTGGGCTCCAGAGCATTTTTCAGGATGTAAAAAATGGCCATTAAAAATTTAGAACATGCTTTTCACTACGTTTTTAAACTTACAAGGTTTTTAACGTCGTAAAAAATGGTTGTGTGTGGGCTTTAACGACGTGGAAAAAACGCGCATGCTCAGAAGCAAGTTATGAGACGGGAGCACTCGTTCTGGTAAAACTAGTGTTCGTAATTGAGATAGCACATTCATCACGCTGTAACAGACTGAAAAGCGCGAATCGCCTTTTACCAACACAAAATCAGCAAAAGCAGCCCCAAGGGTGCCGCCATCCGAATGGAACTTCTCCTTTATTGTGACTTAGTGCCATGGTACGTGTTGTACATCACCACGCTTTGCTAGAGCATTTTTTTTATCACGATCGTGTGTAGGCAAGTTCGTTTTAACGATCGGGTTGAAAAAAACTTTGTTTTTTTCTAGACCATTAAAAATTTCATTTTTTAAAACCCAAAAAATGGTCGTGTGTGTACGCGGGGCATAACTAGCAGATAACACTATTCTCCATAGCCATACCTGTTGCATGCACAGAATTTTAAAGTTGACATAAAATCTCTCAACTAAAATGAATTATGTTTAATCCTTATGCTGCTAGAATTAGTAAATAGATAGGAATTATGTATACATATTTTTTCTTCAATAACTTTCTGGTTTCTGGCCAAAATTATGTCATATATCCCAGGAGCCTTCCTGGGCCATTTTTTCCGTCTGGTGGAGGGGAGGGTGAGCTTTCTCAGCTAAGCACATCCTTCAGCCTGCATGTCTGAGCTAGGAGCAGATGGATTCCAGGAAGTAAATGCTAAATGGGATGGGGGTGTTAGAAGAGTTAGTGGGATATTTGTTACCATGATGCAGAGAATGCATTGCTGTAAAAAAAATCTCTGACCTTAGAACCACTTTAAGTTCCACTTTAACAAATCCTGGGAGAGGCTGTGGGATGAAATATTGCACTAGCCCTAGCCAGGCTAGGCAGTGTATGCACACTTCAAAATGAATGTATATATAGATAAAAAGTATTTTAAGTTTCTGCGTGGGGAAGGTTTAGGATCCTTTACATTTCATCATCGGTTTCCCCACTGTCTTGGTGACCATCGTCATTGGGACAGTAAGTAAAGAAAACAATTCTAAATGTTACAGATGTCTTCAAAAGAGGAGGTGAGGGGACATCTTCCAATAAGGACCTATGCTCCAGTGGCAACTGCTTGAGTAGTGAGTTTTCCTCCCTTTAAGCCCAGGTTCACACTGGGCTGCAGGAGTGAAGCCGTGCGAGTTCAGCTGAACTCGCACGATTTCACTCCCGCTGGCAGTCCCGATTTCAGCCGCGCTTTAAGAGACATCTGTGCAGGTTTCTGCACAGATGTCAATGTAAATCGCGGGCTGAAATCGCAAAAAGTAGTGCAGAGACTACTTTTTGAAATCGGCGCAGCGCCGCAGATGCAGCGTCGCGCCGATTAGGACAGTGCCATTGCCAGCAATTTGCGGCAAAATCCGCCGTTTTGACATGCGATTTGACATGCCAAATCGCATGTCAAAACGCACCAGTGTGAACCAGGGCTAATGGGATTTTCTCTCACATCTTATTGCATCCCCAAAACAGGATGCAACATCTTCATAAAGGGGCAAGGCAGCAATAAATATACTCAGTGGCAAATCTAGACATTCTTTCACCCAGGGCAAATACTCAGTTTGGTGCCCTTCCAAAAAGGACAGTCTCAATAGGGCAGAGGTTGGTATCAGTAGGACAGTAGACAGTGTCAGTATTTTTTTTTTTTATTATTTTATGTTTTAATATTTTTTTACAAAACATGGAAGATCTACTGACAGAACACATTTTTTACTGAGAACCTGAAATACTGTATGACACAAACTTATATTAGAAACTAAGAGAGGAAGAGGGGGTGGAGGTAGAGAGACAGAGCATACACAGTACATATAAACTTTAATATATTAACATATTACCGTATTTATCGGCCTATTGCGCGCATCGGCGTATAGCACGCACCCCTACTCTATTCCTGATTTTTATTTTTTTATTACTTACAGTTTTGGTGTCTTGCCCGGCGTCCATCGGCGGCCTTGTCCGGTCCGGCGTCTGTCTGCTCCCGCGCTGTCTCTGAGCCAATCCACCTTTTACCGCGCTGTGTTTGAACACCACCGCCGACATATACCGAGCGCAGTACACTCGGTCACGCTCGGCCACACTCGGCTCCTCTCGTCTCCTCTCGCATAACCGCGAGGGGAGCTGAGCCTGGCCGACTGTACCCGAGTGTACTGCGCTCGGTATATGTCGGCGGCAAAGTTTAAACACAGTGCGGGAAGCGAGTATCGGCGTATATCCCGCACCCACGATTTTGAGGGCAAAAAAGTGCACGGTATACGCCGATAAATACGGTAATATAATTTCAAAAGTAATTTTCAATCTATTTATATGCAATTTTCATTAAAATGCAATACATACATACTGCCTGGTCCTTGTTTAGACACTAACTGTTATAGGGTGATAATTGTCTTCTAATTGTGCTTTCTGGGCTATCAGCCAGTCACATGCACCCCTGGTGGAGATTAAATGTGGCCATAGTGCCACACATTGTGCAAACATGGTTCATTATTATCAAGAGGCAATCTAGATCAATGTTGTTTAGCTAATGCTGGAGTACAGGTATGACATAATCGTGCACTAAACCTGTTGATATAAAAAAGAACCAGAACCTTTGCTAAGTTAAAGAGTATTAATAAAGTTTGCAGTGCCTCCACCCTGGACAAGACCTCTCTGATCAGAGAGGATTACCTTGGGAAATTAACTACTGTAGTTATCTAATAAGAGTAATTGGGAGCAGTGGAACTACTGAAACTCACATATAACATTACCATAAGTGTACAGATATACACCATTATGGAAATAACACAAGTTGTATGTAAGAAAAGATTAATAATAGTACATACATCCAATGTGCAAACAATTATCATCAACAAAGTGCCCAACAGGAGTTCTGTGGAATGGTGTGCATATACCTGGGTATATGTAGTTCTTAATAAAATTACAGATGACTGTTGCAGCAAAGTCCAGTGGCAGGGGCCCCTGTACCTCTAACTACAAGAAGTAGCCATCGGATACCTAAGCTGGTTTTAGCCTATGCTGGTTTTGGAGCTCTAAGCTAAAACTGGTTCTAGAATTCCAGACCAGAAGGTATAGGGTTAACTAAAATATCAAGAGCTGCATATAAATCCTGGTCCGTCACAAGGATTCAGAAACACACTTAAGAAGCTATGGGCAGTTGCAGTTAAACTATTGGAACATAAATGTATTCTGGATTTAGCAGCATGGACAGTACATGTGGCTGAGACTTTCTCTCTCTCCACTTCCTCTTTCTGGGTTTTTCAAAGCCCCTCCCAGAGACAGAAAAATTATAATATGTAATTATACATAACACTGTGATATTAGCATCTAACAGTTAAGGGCAGCAGATCCCTACGACAGGATGTTGGAAAAGTTTGTTTATGTGTATTGTGTGACTATTTGTAGAAATGTAAATGGATTCTAAGGACACATTGCTTAATCTTGCCTCTAATGGATTCTAAGGACACGTGGCTTTACCTAGCCTAATTCTATTGTTTGTGTTACTTCTTTAAAATCAACCTTTGCTAATTGTAAAAAGGCACTGTGACTGGCAATAAAGCTTGTTTGCGTCATGAGCCACCGGTGGTCTTTTAGCCAATAGTATTCTTCCTGTTGACTCTATAAAGAAGGTCTTACACCTCGTGTCTGGATGGGACTTCGTGCTTTCTTCTCAGCATGAAGGTTCTATCCAGTTGTGGTCGATCAGAAATCAGTGAGTATCGGATCTCAAAACTCACTGACAAAATAAGTCCTTCCACATAACATTTGTGGTCAAATAGGGGCCGATTGCTACCGGGACCCGGGTTCAACCATCTGGTTCCGAACCTGCCGTGATCCAGTCCTTCTGGTGTGTTTGGGAGGTAAGATGCTTTAAATTACATTTTTTTTCTCTCTCTAAGTCTATTTTTTTTTTCTTTTTCTCTGCTTGATTTTGGTTATAAGTTATAGAACAGACTGGGATTGATTGTATGACATCTTAATAGTCCGCTGATGAGTTGTAATAACAGACATTGAGACTGATTGTATGACATCTTAATAGTCCACTGTAAAACAGGCATTTGGGGCGTTGCCTGAGGTAAAAATAAACGTCGCCTGCTGTCCGGGACAGATAAAAAAAAGATTTGAAGGGTATACCGAATGTCATAGGTTGCGGACCCGACAATTTAAGCTCTAAAAGTAGGCGAGTGATCTACACAGATTGCGAGGCCTACTGTTTTCTTGGTGATCACTTTTTCTGTAATAGGTGGTGTAGTACCATCTTCTTTTTTTTCTAATGGCCAACTTTACAATTATTTTTTTTACAATACTGCTGCACACAGGTTTTAACATTTTTGTTTTGTTTTGATTTTCCTGTATTCTTATTGTTATCATGGCCCAAGGATCGCTACCCCAGTGTTTTACAAGTTATTAGAAATACCAATTAATGCCATTTTTCTGTTCAGGCAGTTATGTTTTAACGTGTCTGCAATCTTGTGTTTAGACACCGGACTTTAACCTCCCACCCCCCCCCCCTTTCGTACATATGTATTGTTAATGACTTGTCCGCCTATCTAAGCTAAGTACACTTGCTCTTTTGTGTGTGCGCGCGCGTGAATACAGACCAGGTCACCTTTTTTTTAGTTGTTTGTTTTGTTTGTTTGTTTTTTTGTCTGTGTTTGTTTTAAACACACTGTGCTTCTAAAAAAAAAAAAAGAAAAAAAAAGAGGGGGGGTAATGGTAAAATATATGTGTGCATAGGTTTCCTGTTTGGGGAATTTAGACTTTGCTGTTGTATTATAGGTTTTGGTGGGGTTTAAGAGTAGAATTACCGGTCTTGTATTCTAAACTCAACACTGAAGCAAACGTGCACCATGGGGAATAATTTCTGTAAAGGGATGTATTGTCTGTGCTGCTGTTGTATTCCTAATGCACCATTAGAAAGAGATAAGAAATGTATGCATAACAAAGACCCTAAAATTGTGATATAATGTGCTAAAAGGGAAAGAAAATGTGTTTTTTAGAATAATTTAACTGTAAAAGGTTGCTAGAATTTGGTGAAAATGCTTAAATTGTTAAGATCAGAGAAGGTGTAAGTTAGAAATGGCGGCATGCTGGCTTGAACATGCTAGAAGAACAAAAGAAAAATGCCAAGCCCAACTTCCCCTAGTGGACAAAGAGGATGATTTAATTTGTAGAACCCAGAGACCACCTCCTTATAATGGTCCTCCCCCTCAGGTGCAAGCCACTGCCCGGAGTACCACTCTCCCTGTGACATCCACCCCTGTCAGAGGAACCGCCTCTGAACAAGACCCTGACCCTACTTCCTTAATCTCTCCAGATAGCAGCATGATCTCGGAGCTGAACAGATCAATCCTTGAAACTTTAACTGATGCCATAACCTATGCACTAGGTGCCTCAGCAGGAGCCAAGGGATTAAGTAAACCTCCTATTAGGTATGGTGTAGATGATGGTGAACAATACCCCTTGATAGAAGTCCCAAACCCCAGGGGAGGACAGGCGGATGGGTTTGGAGGACAGCATCCCCTGACAATGACTGTTTTCAGGCCATGGACTGAGAAGGACATACAAAAGGCTACAGAACACATAAAACATCCAAAATTAGGTTAAGCAGAATTTATTGAAAACATAGAGGGATTATGGAACAGTAATAAGTTGAATGGGGTGGAGGTAGAGAGAGCCCTGAGGAGAGTACTGGGATCAGATTGGGCTTCCGTAAAGGGGGATTGGGACCATTGCGGCCTAGCAGATGGACAGGGGCGAAGAGATCCATTACCTCCAGATAGCCCAGACTTAGGAAACAGGTTGACTGCATTACTGAATAGATGTCAGCTTAGATGGATTCAAAGGACTGATTGGCAGAAAATAAATATGACAGTACAAGGAGAGTATCAGTGACTACCTAAATAAAACTACGAGATGTTTTTAAAGTGTTCTCCGGGATCCCCGAAGCTGAGGTTGTGAATAGTGCATATCAGCAACGGCTAAAAATAGCTTTTGTAAATGGATTAAAACAGGATCATAAAGATTACATTGTTAAAAATATGGTTATTTACTGAACTGCATCAGTTCTAGATGTTTTACAATATGCTAAACATTCAGAGAAGTATCTGAAAACAATGGGAAACAAATTTGAAAGTAAAGGTTTTTGTGCAAAGTGTTGAAGGAGATGAGGATGTAGCGGATGTACACTGCCGAGGCGGAAACAGAGGAGTCCCATAGAAGGAAGCAGAGGAGGGTATAGCCTCTGTAATAGATACATTTTTACAAATAGGGGTGATTATTTTGTGTCCTGACAGCCCCTGTAACACCACTCTTTTCCCTGTTAAGAAGGCTCCGCCTTCCACAGGCTGGAGAATGGTACAGGATTTACAAGCCATTAACCAGGCAGTTATACCAAGAGCTCCTGTGGTACCAGACCCACACACACTATTGAATGATTTGGATCTAGGGAATGAATTCTTCTCTTGGATTGAAATTAGTAATGTTTTTTTTTAGCATTTCAGTGCACCCCGACCATCAATTTTGGTTTGCCTTCACTTACCGGGGGAAAAGGTATACCTTCACCAGGTTGCCCAGAGCTTTTGTGAGTCTCCCACCATCTTTTCACAGGTAATGTCCTCAAACTTGGCTCAATTTGTGCCCCTAGGGGGAAGCCAACTCCTCTATGAAGACACATTCTAGTGGCGTCTCCCTCAGAGGAGGTTTGTAGGATTGATACAATGGCTCTGTTGTATTTTCTCCATGATCAAGGACATAAGGTAAATAACACTAAAATTCTAGTTGTGGCAACAGCAGGTCAAATACTTGGGGTATAATATCTCAAAAGAAGGTCGGCACCTGGATGGAGCGAGAATTCGAATCCTCCTACAGGTGTAGAGAAAAAAAAAAAAAAGATGTATTTTTTGGGCATGAGGAATTTTTGTAGGGTTTGGATCCCCAGGTATTCAATATTGACTGCCCTGTTGGTCCATGCCTTACATGGTAACCCCATGGCCCCACAGGATGCTATAAAATGGAGTGAGGAAACAGAGATAGCCTTTACTGACCTAAAACAAGTCCTTTCTAGTTTATCAGTGCTAGCCTTAACGAAATGTGACAAAACTTTTTTCGAACAAACAGTAGATTTAAGGGAAGGTCACAAGACATCAGTACTTACACAGTCACATGGTGAGCACCAGAGGCCAATTGCTTACTATTTTACAAAACTAGACAGTGTAACTAGAACACTTCCACCCTGTGTACAGGCAGTGGTAGCTGCAGCCGAAGCAGTAAAGGCCTCAGCATCTATAGTGCTATATCACCCGTTGACACTCAAAGTACCTCATGCAGTATCTGTTATTCTTTTACAACAAAAGATATCACATTTGAGCCCAGCACGACACCTTACTGTATGACAATACTCTTGACACAACCTCACTTAACGATACAGAGGTGTACTACATTAAACTCATTCACACTACTACCACTCCCTACTGATGGCCATAAACATAACTGTACTGCTGCCATCGCTGGAAAGGTACTGTCACAAAGTGATTTGAAAGATGTACCATTATCTAATCCTGACATGTAACTTTTTCTTGGTGGCTCCAGTAGAAAAAATCCAGATGGCACAAATGTAACCGGATATGCAGTAGTGACACAGGCTGAAATCTTGGAGGGAAATAAAAGAGCAGATGAAGGGGCTAAAATAGCGGCACAAGAAACACATCAAATAATGACAGAACTGGAAATCATAGAGATAGATCATACAGTCCTTACTGATATACAGCAGAGTGCACCCCCCGGGGAGAAACAATATTGGAAATAGATAACATTTACATATCACCTGAAGGAAAACCGGTATTGCCAAAATCCCTATTTAGGTATGCAGAAGTGTTGACACATGGAGTACCTCATGTGTCAAACAGGGGGATGACTGAGATGTTAAATAAAGGTATGTACAGCCTATGGCTTCACAAACTACTCAAAAACTTTTTGTTCTCAATGCATTATATGTGCAAAACACAATGTTCAGGGAGGCATAAGACCACGAAAAGGAAAGTTCCCCACACCACAATATACATTCCAACACATTTGCATGGATTTTATTGAATTGGACAAATGTGAAAGGAAAGAATATTGTCTGGTAATAATAGATGCTTTGACCAAATGGGTGGAGGTATTCCCGACAGGAAGTGCGGATGCACAGACTGTAGCCAAAGAATTACTAAGAGATATAATTCCTAGGTTTGGAATCCCTGAAAAGATCTACAGCGATAATGGATCCCATTAAGATTTGAGTCCATTCGAAATGATACATGGGAGGCCATATAGAATACCCTTACTACTAAATGAAACACCAGTTGAAGAATCTGAACCATAGGCGTGCGCACAGGGTGTGCCGGGTGTGCCTGGGCACACCCTAATCACCCCATGTGAATTAGCATTATCCAGGGGTGGCACCAGGTGGGTGGTTGGAGGTGCCAGGGGCCAGTGTAAATGCCACCATTATATTAAAGGCTAGGTTCAACTTTAGGAACAGATTACACTCGTATTTATGGTGTAGCTTAATATGCTCCCAATCAACTGTACCCCACCACCAGAGCCTCCTCCCTGTGACAGCCAGTGGCATTCATGTGTGTTTGAGTTTTGGGGTGCACACCCTAATGCAATAGGCTGCGCACGCTTATGATCTGAACGTACCTTAGCAGAATATATGTCTAACTTGTTGAAGCAGAAACAAATTAATGAGGTCTGTTCTATTCCAGAAGGTCCAATCCAAAGGAGAAGAGAAAATCCATTTAGGAGACTGGGTCCTGATAAAAAAAATAAAAAAGGAAACATTGGCACTTGCCTAAGTGGGAGGGGCCATATCAGGTTCTTCTCACCACTCCCACGGCAATAAGGATTGCAGAGAGGTCTACCTGGACTCACCAGTCCCATTACAAAAAGGTTTTACAGGCAGAGCAGGGTCAGTTGGCGGCAGAGCTCTGGTAAAAAGTCCGGCTACAAAGGGAGGTTCTGCACAAGGCGGGGCTTATCTCAAACCGGTGAAGAACTCCATTACCTTACCCCCGGGGCTCTGTAGCTGGTTAGGATGAAAGGGACAGTTATCATCTTGGGTCTACTGGTGACTCTAGGTGAGACGTCTATACGTGGAGGCAGAAACTGGAAAGAGAAGGAACCTCTAGACTGGGCAAGTAAGGGGAAGGCCTTGAACTTAATCTTCATAGAAGGAGTAACTAGTACCATTTTAGTTGATTTTTGCCAAATGGTGGACTGTGGGGACTTAACTGAAGCAAGAAGGCTCCAATGGGCAGATAAATATGTTTGTTATATTCCAAGTAAGATAGAAGTTCTGAGTAACACTGTAAGATTTACTAACCTAACAGTAGAAGATGCCATAGCTTTGGAGACGGGTTACCAAGAAAAAAAATGAGTGGTTAGAATGGTTAAGATACACGGTTAAAACTCTAAAAAGAAAAACTGATTAGTTTGTGCTGGAGCTAGACCACATTTAGCAACAGTCCCTTTTCCTCTAGATTACAATACAGATCCAGAAGGTTTAAAATGTATGCTGCGGTTGTATAATAAGAGTTATAAACCAGAAACAAATTCTACCTGTCACACATTGAGTTTGTTGTTTCCCCCAGTACAGAGACCTCAGATACTCCCAGGGAACAGTAGCGCAGTGGTTCTTGGGTCACTACCTGATGATTGCTGTGCGGAGAGGATTAACAAGGAAAATGGTGACTGGGTGGAACATGACATTCAGAGAGCTGATGTCTGGTGGATGTGTGGGAATAAGAAACTGCGAGCTAGGATCCCGCCCAATGCCTGAGGGGATTGTGCTATGGTCCAGCTGGTTATGCCCCTGAGAATCCTGTCAGAACACCCGTGGACCAAGGGTTACCACGGTATGGAAGGGACACCTCTCCCAAAGGGTCATTTGACTCCTAGATCTACATAGATGAGATTGGAATTCCTCGAGGGGTGCCAAATGAGTTTAAGGCCAGGAGTCAGGTAACAGCTGGGTTTGAGTCTCTTTTCTGGTGGGTGACTATAGATAAAAATGTTGACTGGATTATATATATATATATATATATATATTACAACCAACAACGATTTGTAAACTATACCAGGGACGCTGTAAAAGGTCTAGCAGAACAGCTGAGCCCCACCTCTTTAATGGCATGGCAGAACCGAATGGCTTTAGATATGATCTTAGCTGAAAGAGGAGGGGTATGCAAAATGTTTGGTAGCATGTGTTGTACCTTTATCCCAAACAATACAGCACCTGGGGGGACTGTGACCAAAGCCCTGGAAGGACTAACTGCTCTATCGAATGAATTCGCTGTGGCTTTCGCTGTTCTGGTCACTTGCGGATGTTGCTGCATTACTTGTGTTTGAGGACTTTCACAAAAAGTGATCGAAACTGCAATCTCGAGAACAATGTATCAAGCACTTCCTACCTCCGAGGAGACCTGTGTGGACGTTGAAGCTCAACTTAATGACATATAGTCCGAAAGTGCATAAAACACAGGGACTATCATCGAAATGTGTTGAGATAAAATAGCCACACAAGAGGAGGGAATGTTGGAAAAGTGTTTTTATGTGTATTGTGTGACTATTTGTAGAAATGTAAAATGGATTCTAAGGACACATTGCTTAATCTTGCCTCTAATGGAAGAATGGCTGGTTGCCATTCCCGACGGGCGGGTCGCCGATTTCGACGGCCGGCAGGGAACCTCGACGGGCGGAACGATGTGTTCTGCCCGTCGAGGTTCTCTGCCGTGTGTACACGGCCTAAAACTCACAAATGACTTACTAATAGCCAAATGGTCATTATTTCGTACTCTTAGGCCTCGTACACATGACCGAGGAACTCGTCGGAAAAGACACATTGTTTTCCTCGACGAGTTCCTTGTTAGGCTTGTCGAGGAACTTGACAAGCTGTCTTTGCGTACACACAGTCAAGACCAAATCTCCTCGTTCTTAAATGCGGTGACTTCAACACATACGACATCAGGGGAAGTTCGTTTCCACTGGCACAACCCTTGGGGCTGCTTTTGCTAATCTCATGTTACTGCGTGTTAGGTAAAAGTTTGGTAAGAGACATTTGTACTTTTCAGTCTGTTACAGCGTGACAAATGTGCTATTTCCATTACAAACGCTACTTTTACCAAAGGTGCGTGGGTTCCTAAGCATACACACCAACACGTTTCTCATCGAAAACCAGCCCGACGAGGAGCACAACGAGGAAATTGAGACTCCAGTCGTGGAAAAAAAGAACTTGCTCTCTTTTTTCCTCGTCGAGTTGCTCGACAGTTTTCTCGATGAAAAACATACACACAACCTTTTTCCTCTGCAAAAAAGCTCTCCCACCAAGTTTCTTGACGGATCCTGTCAAGTTTCTTGGTCGTGTGTGAGAGGCCTCAGCCTCTTAGACCTTTCTGCTGCCTTTGATACAGTTAACCACCCCCTCCTCAAAAAAATAAAAAAATAGCTTTTTTGTCCATGGCTGCGCTCTTCATTGGTTCGAATCTTACCTATCTCACCCAACCTTCAGTGTCACTTACAACTCCACTTGCTCTTTTCCTCTTACCGTTGGGTTCCTCCAAGGTTCTGTCCTTGGACCTCTGCTATTCTCGATCTACACATCCTCCCTGGGTCAGCTGATAGCCTCCCATCGCTTCCGCTAATATTTGACACCTAAATATATCTCTCTACCTCTCAGCTCTCCCCATCAGTCTCCTCACACATCACTGATTTATTAACAGACATATCAGCCTGCATGTCACACCACTTCCTCAAACTGAATCTAAAATTGAGCTCTTAATATTTCCTTCCCACATGCTCCTTCTCCTGACTTCTCTGTCCAGATCAATGAATGGCACATCTATCAGTCCGTCCCCACTCCTCACATGCCAGGGTGCTAGGGGTAACCCTAATCTCTGAACTGTCCTTTCAGACCTACATCCAATCCCTGTGTCATGAGCAGTCCTGTCCAACAGATGGCAGTAGTGGCACATTGCCGTGCATGGGCGCACACATTCGCGACAGCGGCACCGTAATGTGCACGGGCACGCGCACCGGCAGCGGCGGGTGAAGACGCTGTTCTGGCGCCAAATTTGAACTTAAAAGGGATCTGACCCCAGTGCCTCTTGCTGTCCGGTCTACAGCATTCCTTGTGACCATTTGCACCTGTTACCCCTGCTGAACTTGTTCCTGAGACACGGCTACCTGTTTATCCCTGCCTTCCGCCTGCCCTGACTTCGGCTTGTTTGACCATCCCTCTGTCTCATCCTCTGTACCTTCTGCTGACGCCAGTTGCTGACCCGGCTTGAACTCTGACCCTGTCTTTGCCAGCTGTACCTGCACCTGATCCACCAGCCAGTTTGTGGACTTACCTGCTGGGACTTGTTCCTGCCTGTACTACAGTACACCTCCCCACTTCTGCTGCTGCTCCCGCTTCCAGTGCCTCTGCCTTCTGCCTGCAACCGTCAGCCTGCACATGCACCTCAGACACACCCCCGGAGACCACAGAAGCTGCACCAGGCGCTTGTGCGACTCTGCATTCCCGAACTCCCTGTCTGCTCTACCAGGGGTCCCGGGATCAGAGGAGCAAGGGCTGCCGCTCCCTGCACGTCAGGCTCAGCCACCAGGTACGTGACACCCTGTCCAAATTATGCCACCTTAGCCTCCTTAACATTACTAGAATACACCCCTTTTTAACTAATGACACCACCAATCTTCTAATTATCTCCCTGGTTATCTCACGCCTCAACTAATGCAACTCACTCCTCTTTGGATTACCTTTACATAGGCTTTCCCTTTTAGTCCATAGTGACTGCCGGTGCAAAACTCATCTACCTCACCTCACTCATCCAGGTTCCCCATCTGTCAGGGACAGTGGGAGTGATAGGTAATTGTTTCGGTGGAGTATAAAGAATGCAGGGACTATGTCTACCTCTTCAGGAAGCTTTCCATTTGGGTAAAACAGGCCAGGCAATACTTTGCTAATTAGTAGACACTGTCAGTATCCCTGAGTCCTCTGACTGCTATCAGTTTGCTGCACAGTTGTTTGTGCTGTGACCTACTGTTTCAATACATTGGGGCAGATTCACGTAGATCGGCGCATTATCATTCCGGCGTAGCGCACCACTTTTCCGTTAGACTTGCGCAATCTAGCCGCGTAATCCGGCGATTCACGTAGCTTTTACGCAAGAGCTTGCGCAAACGTAAGGTTTTTTCCGGAGGCGTAAGGAGGAGTAATACAAATTGGGAGGGACGTGGGCGTGTTACATTGAAATGAGCCGTGACCCCATGCAAATGAAGGGCCGGCCGACTCGCGCTCGCGCATGCGCGCGTGAAGGAAACCATGTCAGCTCCGTTGTGCGCATGCTCACAACTCGGGAGCGGCGCAATCATTGAAATTGGAAATGGACTAGGGCAACGTTGTGAACTACGCAGACAGCATAAATAGACACACACAAACGCCCTTCCATTGCAAAAGTACATCCCTTTGTGTCCCTTCCCATTGAATCAAGTGCTTTTGCTCTGTTGTTCGTTAGAGTGTGTTTTGTAGTTGTCAGATTAGTGTTCTGTGTGATCTAGTGCTTGTTGGTAGTTTTTGTGAAAGTGTATTTTGATAAGTGTTTGAGACTGTTTGTTTGATTGATATATTTCTGAGCGTTTGTTTTCTGGCTTTATTTTTTCATCTGATTTTTTTGTGTCTGTTTCTTGCTGAGTGCTAGTGTGATTTTTGGGTGTTTTTTCTCTTTGTGTGCTAGGGACCACAGTGGTGTACATGCATGCATTCTCATTGTGCCATGATTAATGTGTGTGTTTAACGTGCAAAGATGCATAATGTGAGCTGGCATGAGATGGGGTCATGAGATGGGGGTCCCAGTGCATATGCAGAGTCACCTTGAAGGGAAAAGACAGGAGGATGTTAGTCATGCATGTGCCACTTGTGAGGTGTGCATCACGGGAGGGGATAGTCATGCCTGACTCCCATGTCACTCACCAACCAGCCAGCTGTCCCCATACATGTTCTGTTTGAAATCTGTGGGGATGGGGCTCTGATTGTATATGTAGCTGTCATGGGTGTCATGGGTGGTGCCATGTGTTGGGCTGCTGATGTCCTCCTGCAAGGTTGTGGTAATTCCAGGATGGCATGAGGGGTGAATCTGAAGATGCGAGACACCTCAGAATCTCTCATGCCAAAGATGTCTATGCGTGTGTGATATATCAAGTGAAGAGTGAGGGGCTTGTATCAGATAAGAATATTGTATTAGATTAGATTAAATGGTAAATTTTATATAAGCAAAAAAAAAAAAAAACATCTCCCGTGCCCTCCTTAGTGCCATCCTCCGTGCCCTCATCCTTCTTTGTTCATCTAAAGTCAGTAGTATAGCTATGCGCGACGATGCCCCTGGCATGTTGGCATACAGATTGTTGGGCAACACGTGTGACTGCTGAACTCCTCACTAACAGTGTTGCTTTATCTGACAATTAGACTTTTTTTCAAAATTTAGACCAGCTTTTAGGTCCTCTAACTTTAGACAGAACATTTTGCAGTTGCGCACATCGCGTAGCCTGCGCAGCAACTGCGTTTTTTTGTGAATCCCCGTAACTCCCTCATTAGCATATTTGACTAGCAAATCAATGGTGTGTCTAGCGCAGTTTTGCGCGAAGGGAAGCGAATGTCTAATTAAATTACGCCGGACCAAAAAACGTAGATTTCTGGCGTATATTGTTTTGTGAATCGCGTCCAACTATACGCACGCGCACATTTAGACTTACGCACGCGCAACAGCAGTTGTGCAGGCGTAATCGCTCTGATTGTTCTTTGCAAGTCGAGTATTTCCTGCCAATCACACTATACTGTAGTTACCCAACATATCTATTACAGTGTACTTTAAATGTGTGTTTAGTTATTTAGTTATATTTAGTAAGCCACTTCCATAACCAGTTGTACTATTTTTTGGAGCTTACAGGGATCTATGACATTAACTCTTCCATTATGTGACAATATTCAGGCCTAATAATTGGCCAAAGAACTTCAACCCATACAGGGTATTTTGAAGGCTGCAATTGAATCAGTGGCAGGGGATCTATGTGCATTCAACTGGTTTGAGGGGTATTTGCAAGGTGACAGGGTCTCTTTAAGCTGGACAAATTCATAGAATATTGGTTAGACTGCTCATGCAAAACCCAACTGACAGATGGCACTTTCCAAGCACACATTTAGTCATTGAACACATATCAGTAGTGCTAGCCTAATCACATAAAAAGATCATCAATCAGCCAAGACAATTCAATCTATCTGATTTGCTGATGCCTATGTGATTGGTCAAGCAAGAGTGTTACTTATGTCTTATTGTTCCCATAATCAGATCGATTAGGCGACAATCCTCTAATGTCTATGGACACACTTAAAAGAGTTTCATTGCTACTGTTTTTTTTTTTAACCACTTAAGACCCGGACCAAAATGCAGGTAAAGGACCTTGCCCCTTTTTGCGATTCGGCACTGCGTCATTTTAACTGACAATTGCGCAGTCGTGTGACGTGGCTCCCAAAGAAAATTGGCGTCCTTTTTTCCCCACAAATAGAGCTTTCTTTTGGTGGTATTTGATCACCTCTGCGGTTTTTATTTTTTGCGCTATAAACAAAAATAGAGCGACAATTTAAAAAAAAATGCAATATTTTTTACTTTTTGCTATAATGAATATCCCCCAAAAATATATAAAAAAACATTTTTTTTCCTCAGTTTAGGCCGATACATATTCTTCTACATATTTTTGGTAAAAAAAATCGCAATAAGCGTTTATCGGTTTTCGCAAAATTTATAGCGTTTACAAAATAAGGGATAGTTTTATTGCATTTTTATTAATTTTTTTTTTTACTACTAATAGAGGCGATCAGCGATTTTTTTCGTGACTGCGACATTATGGCGGACACTTCGGACAATTTGGACACATTTTTTGGACAATTGTCATTTTCACAGCAAAAAATGCATTTAAATTGCATTGTTTACTGTGGAAATGACAGTTGCAGTTTGGGAGTTAACCACAGGGGGCGCTGTGACTTTGAGTGTTCCCTGTGTGTGTGTTTACAACTGTAGGGGGGTGTGGCTGTAGGTGTGACGTCATCGATCGCGTCCCCCTATAACAGGGATGGCGCGATCAATGCTGCGGCCACAGAGAAGCACGGGGAAGCCGTGTTTACACACGGCTCTCCCCGTTCTTCAGCTCCAGGGACAGATCGCCGCACTGCAGCGGCGATCGGGTCTGCGAGTCCCGCTGTCCCGGAGCTTCGGACCCGGTCACGGGAGCGTGCCGCGGGCGCGCGCTTGTGACCCACGGCTGGGTACTAAAACCAACGTATATATACGTTGATGTGCCCAGCCGTGCCATTCTGCCGACGTATATGTGCAGTAGGCGGTCCTTAAGTGGTTAATTCCAGAGTCAGAGACTTTTATGTTATTTAGAGTACAGTGCTAATAACACTTTTCTTCCTTTTCACTACATATGTAGTCTTCTCTAACCCTTCGCCTATGTTTTTACTTGCAGTGGTGAGCTGTCAGAAATCATTGTTGTTTTCTTAGAATCTGAAGATGTTCCAATTTGCAGCTATAATGCCTATGCCAAAGTGTCTGAAAAATAACTTTAAAATTGATAATGTCGTGAACACAGCATTCAGAATGCAGATGAGTAGTGTTGAGCAGAATACGCCATATTCGCTTTCGCAATATTTCGCGAATATATAGGAGAATATTCGAGAAATATTCGTAAATTTCGAATATTCGTGATATTTCATCCAAAAAAAAAATTGCGAAATTTCGCTAACGTGAAATTTCGCAAATGCGAAATTTATTGCGAAATTCTCGACCGCGCATGCGCGCGGACAACACGCGGTCGCGAAAACGGCGATCATTTCCTGGATTCTTTGCCAGTGTATATTCGGATTGCTATTTAGTGCTGCCCTGCGAATCTACTGCTGCCCTGCGAAGCGAAGATGGTGGGGAGTAACTTTTCATCCAGTGAGGAAAAACTGCTGATTACTGTAAGTAATTTCACCACTTGTTATTTCATTATCTTTAACTGCATTTTAGACTAGTTAAAAAGTTAGGATGCAAGATCAGATATTAGTATTTCCCAAACAGTGTGTTTCCAGCGGTTGCAAAACTACAACTCCCAGCATGCCCAGGGTTGCCACCTTTTGTTCATTTCAAACCCGAACACTTCAGCGTCGCACAGCAATTTTTTGTCTTAGTTTGCATAGATGTCGCTATTAAATAACATTTCTAACCATATGAAATTAATCATAAAAGTTCCTCTTTACATCAGAGTCCACAGACTTCCCCTTTTACATCAGAGTCCACAGACTTCCCCTTTTACATCAGAGTCCACAGAGTTCTCCCTTTACATTACAGTTCACAGAGTTCTCCCTTTACATCAGTGTCCACAGAGTTCTCCCTTTACATCAGAGTCCACAGAGTTCTCCCTTTACATCAGAGTCCACAGAGTTCTCCCTTTACATCAGAGTCCACAGAGTTCTCCCTTTACATCAGAGTCCACAGACTTCCCCTTTTACATCAGGATCCACAGACTTCCCCTTTTAGATCAGTGTCCACAGAGTTCTCCCTTTACATCAGAGTCCACAGAGTTCTCCCTTTACATCAGAGTCCACAGAGTTCTCCCTTTACAACAGAGTCCACAGAGTTCTCCCTTTACATCAGTGTCCACAGAGTTCTCCCTTTACATCAGTGTCCACAGAGTTCTCCCTTTACATCAGAGTCCACACAGTTCTCCCTTTACATCAGAGTCCACAGAGTTCTACCTTTTACATTAGAGTCCACAGAGTTCTACCTTTTACATTAGAGTCCACAGAGTTCCCCTTTTACATTAGAGTCCACAGAGTTCCCCTTTTACATTAGAGTCCACAGAGTTCTCCCTTAACATTAGAGTCCACAGAGTTCCCCTTTTAAATTAGAGTCCACTGAGTTCCCCTTTTACATTAGAGTCCACAGAGTTCTCCCTTAACATCAGAGTCCACAGAGTTCTCCCTTAACATCACAGTCCACAGAGTTCTACCTTAACATCAGAGTCCACAGAGTTTTCCCTTTACATCAGAGTCCACAGAGTTCTCCCTTTTACATCAGAGTCCACAGAGTTCTCCCTTTTCATCAAAAAGTGAAAAGAAACAAACATATTATTTTTCATATGTAAAGATAGGGATTAAAAAAAATAATCTATTGTACAGGGCCAGTGTAAGGCTCAAAAAATTATTATAGTGGTCAGATGAATAGCAACTCATTTCTCCCCTATACGTCTATCCTGTGATGTTACTCATATATACATAATTATGCAAATGATAATGGCTGCTATATTTATTCCAAAAAGCTGGTGACCAAAATGGCAACATATAAAATCTGTCATGTTACCACTGTCAGTGATTAATAAGGCGAGAATGCTTCCAATTATTGAATACCATACATTTACGTCATATATCCATAAGGGTTTAAACAAAAGTATTATAATATACTTTGTTCTTCATCTTGCAGAGGTTCCTGCAACATGGTTACGACCTAATGAGGTGCCAGCAGGATAAACAAAAAATCGTCCAGTCCGTATTGGAGGAATTACATGAGTTTCATGGCGGGTCACATGACCACATGGCCATTCTCAAAAAATGGTCAGACTTGAAGAGGCGCCACATGGACCGGGTCACACAGATCCGCGATGAATTTCATCCAGGTAAGTTATTGGTGACAGTCATGTAAGGTGATATGTAATTAACCTTAGGGCAGATGTTGTTAACCCAGACGCCATGTTGTGGTAACATATATCACCACCGAAGGTATTCATAGTACTGTTGAAAAAAGACATTATTCCATCAAGTTAAACCATGGAATTAAAGTGGTGGTGTGGTGGGTTTCAAGGGGAAAGGGTGGTATTTTATAACTCAATTACCACTAAATTCCTGTGCTAGGCGTGGGGTTATCATAGTAATCACGTGTACTCCATCAGGCCCTTTTTTTAACATGAGATCTTCAGAATAATACAAAGGAAACACAAACAGCTAATTTTACCATGGTGGCAGCCCAGCTCACACTCAGTCCCCTGTAGTGCCAGCAAGACCCTTTAGTATAACATTATCCCATTGGTTAACTGTCTATATAAATAAATGTGTATTCATATACAATACAGCAGAGTACACAGAATGTGCATATGTTATTAGAAATCATTTTTACATATATAAACATTGTGTTATTATAGGATCTCCTCTACCATCTGTGCGCCCCAAGCGCACAAGGCGACAGGCCGCAGAGGAGGAGGAGGAAGAAGAGGAGGATGAAGAGGAGGATGCAGAGGAGGAGAGGGATAAGGAGCAGCCAGGGCCCTCCGACTTACCACCCCCAGCTCCTGAGGAGCTGCAACTTCCCCCCACCCAACCTCCTGGTGAATGCCATGATGCAGAAGAGGAGCAGGAGGATGACACAGCGCCTGTGATGACCATCAGTCAGGAGGGTAAATATGTGCACAACGATTAATGACATTTCAACAATAAGATGTAGATATAAAAAAGTACAGTATTTAATCCTAATTTTTTTTTTCTTATATCCTAACAGTTTTGAAAGAGATTCAGGAGAAATCCTATGTCATGGAGAGGACCAATCAAAAAGTCCTGTCCAATCGGCGCAAAATAAAAAAATTGGACCTCGAGAATGAACAGCTGTTACAACAGCAGAGAAAAAATTTCAAGGAGCTGGCTGAGATTTACAAGCGCTTGAAAAAATCCATGTAAATATTTATATTTTTGGTTATTAAACCTGTTATTCTTTTCAAATGTTTCCTTTCTTATTGAGATTCTTAGGTCTTTCAACACATCTAACTTCACATCTAACACATCAACATCAACACATCTAACTTCATAATAACCTAAAAACATTTCATACTATTATTTTATTTAACACAAATCTAATAAAAAACAAAATACACGGACACAGACACTACTAACACAAACTAAACTGTTGAAAAATTACTATAACAAAAGCTACAATATATACATATATACATATATATATATATATATATATATATATATATATATATATATAGATATAGATATAGAGAGAGAGCGAGAAAGAGAAAGAGAGTGCTGATTTGCTCTTGCAGATAGGCTAAAAGTTGCAGTAAAAAGGCCACAAACCAGGGTTTAACATAACGTTCAGTCATTTAGTCACACTTGCTGTTTGTTACGATCCGGTCTGGTAGCTTTTAGCGGATGCTGTTTGTGGATCCGCTGTGACAGAGAGGTCATGAAGCATTACTCAGCATGAAGGCAGCAGCAGTAGTATTCAAATATAAAGTAATTATCACACACACAACATTTACAAGCAGTAGTGGTAATAGTACTAGACAGCATCTAAACACTTGGGCAAGACTTGACAGCAGCAGTAGTGGTAATTGCAGCATATAGTGCCAAAGAACTTGTCACATAGGTATCTGAGCACTGGCAGCAGCAGTATAGTAGTAACAGTACCCAATAAAGTGTTGTATCACTTGTGGAAGAGGTGGCAGCAGCACAGCAGCAGCATTGGTAA
This sequence comes from Rana kukunoris, assembly GCA_029574335.1. Lineage (NCBI taxonomy): Eukaryota > Metazoa > Chordata > Amphibia > Anura > Ranidae > Rana > Rana kukunoris. The sequence continues at coordinate 63,966 of JAJQKJ010000250.1, read as the reverse complement.
TTGTAGCATATAGTGCCAAAGAACTTGTCACATAGGTATCTGAGCACTGGCAGCAGCAGTATAGTAGTAACAGTACACAATAAAGTGTTTTATCACTTGTGGAAGAGGTGGCAGCAGCACAGCAGCAGCATTGGTAATTGTACACAATAAAGCATATAGTGCCAAAGAACTTGTCACATAGGTATCTGAGCACTGGCAGCAGCAGTATAGTAGTAACAGTACACAATAAAGTGTTGTATCACTTGTGGAAGAGGTGGCAGCAGCACAGCAGCAGCATTTGAAATTGTAGCATATAGTGTCAAAGAACTTGTCACATAGGTATCTGAGCACTGGCAGCAGCAGTATAGTAGTAACAGTACACAATAAAGTGTTGTATCACTTGTGGAAGAGGTGGCAGCAGCACAGCAGCAGCATTTGAAATTGTAGCATATAGTGTCAAAGAACTTGTCACATAGGTATCTGAGCACTGGCAGCAGCAGTATAGTAGTAACAGTACACAATAAAGTGTTGTATCACTTGTGGAAGAGGTGGCAGCAGCACAGCAGCAGCATTTGAAATTGTAGCATATAGTGTCAAAGAACTTGTCACATAGGTATCTGAGCACTGGCAGCAGCAGTATAGTAGTAACAGTACACAATAAAGTGTTTTATCACTTGTGGAAGAGGTGGCAGCAGCACAGCAGCAGCATTGGTAATTGTAGCATATAGTGCCAAAGAACTTGTCACATAGGTATCTGAGCACTGGCAGCAGCAGTATAGTAGTAACAGTACACAATAAAGTGTTTTATCACTTGTGGAAGAGGTGGCAGCAGCACAGCAGCAGCATTGGTAATTGTAGCATATAGTGCCAAAGAACTTGTCACATAGGTATCTGAGCACTGGCAGCAGCAGTATAGTAGTAACAGTACACAATGGCAGCAGCACAAAGTGTTGCATATTATCACTTGTGGAAGAGGTGGCAGCAGCACAGCAGCAGCATTGGTAATTGCAGCATATAGTGCCAAAGAACTTGTCACATAGGTATCTGAGCACTGGCAGCAGCAGTATAGTAGTAACAGTACACAATAAAGTGTTGTATGGCAGCAGCACAGCAGCAGCATTGGTAATTGTACTTGTGGAAGAGGTGGCAGCAGCACAGCAGCAGCATTTGAAATTGTAGCATATAGTGTCAAAGAACTTGTCACATAGGTATCTGAGCACTGGCAGCAGCAGTATAGTAGTAACAGTACACAATAAAGTGTTGTATCACTTGTGGAAGAGGTGGCAGCAGCACAGCAGCAGCATTTGAAATTGTAGCATATAGTGTCAAAGAACTTGTCACATAGGTATCTGAGCACTGGCAGCAGCAGTCTAGTAGTAACAGTACACAATAAAGTGTTTTATCCCTTGTGGAAGAGGTGGCAGCAGCACAGCAGCAGCATTGGTAATTGTAGCATATAGTGCCAAAGAACTTGTCACATAGGTATCTGAGCACTGGCAGCAGCAGTATAGTATTAACAGTACAATAAAGTGTTTTACAATGGCAGCAGCACAGCAGCAGCAAATTGTGTTGTATCACTTGTGGAAGAGTACACAATAAAGTGGCAGCAGCACAGCAGCAGCATTGGTAATTGTAGCATATAGTGCCAAAGAACTTGTCACATAGGTAAGTGAGCACTAGCAGCAGCAGCAGCATAGTAGTACCAGTACACAACTAAGTGTTTTTTTCACTCGTGGTCGTGGAAGAGGTGGCAGCAGCATAGGAGCAGCAGCATTGATAATTGTAGCATATAGTGCCAAAGAACTTCACACATAAGTATCTGAGCACTGGCAGAAGCAGCAGCATAGTAGTACCAGTACACAATTAAGTGTTTTTTTCACTCGTGGTCGTGGAAGAGGTGGCAGCAGGATAGCAGCAGCGTTGATAATTGTAGCATATAGTGCCAAAGAACTTGTCACATAGGTAAGTGAGCACTGGCAGCAGCAGCAGTGTAGTAGTACCAATACACAACTAAGTGTTTTTTTCACTCGTGGTCGTGGAAGAGGTGGCAGCAGCATAGGAGCAGCAGCATTGATAATTGTAGCATATAGTGCCAAAGAACTTGACACATAAGTATATGAGCACTGGCAGCAGCAGCAGTGTAGTAGTACCAGTACACAATTAAGTGTTTTTTTCACTCGTGGTCGTGGAAGAGGTGGCAGCAGGATAGCAGCAGCGTTGATAATTGTAGCATATAGTGCCAAAGAACTTGTCACATAGGTAAGTGAGCACTGGCAGCAGCAGCAGTGTAGTAGTACCAGTACACAACTAAGTGTTTTTTTCACTCGTGGTCGTGGAAGAGGTGGCAGCAGCATAGGAGCAGCAGCATTGATAATTGTAGCATATAGTGCCAAAGAACTTGACACATAAGTATCTGAGCACTGGCAGAAGCAGCAGCATAGTAGTACCAGTACACAACTAAGTGTTTCTTTCACTCGTGGTCGTGGAAGAGGTGGCAGCAGCATAGGAGCAGCAGCATTGATAATTGTAGCATATAGTGCCAAAGAACTTGACACATAAGTATCTGAGCACTGGCAGAAGCAGCAGCATAGTCGTACCAGTACACAATTAAGTGTTTTTTTCACTCGTGGTCGTGGAAGAGGTGGCAGCAGGATAGCAGCAGCGTTGATAATTGTAGCATATAGTGCCAAAGAACTTGTCACATAGGTAAGTGAGCACTGGCAGCAGCAGCAGTGTAGTAGTACCAGTACACAATAAAGTGTTTTTTTCACTCGTGGTCGTGGAAGAGGTGGCAGCAGGATAGCAGCAGCGTTGATAATTGTAGCATATAGTGCCAAAGAACTTGTCACATAAGTATCTGAGCACTGGCAGAAGCAGCAGCATAGTAGTACCAGTACACAATTAAGTGTTTTTTTTCACTCGTGGTCGTGGAAGAGGTGGCAGCAGCACCAGCAGTAGTAAGAAAGTGGCAAATCTCACAGACAAAAGGTAACAGCACCAGTATGAGTAATATATCGGTACATAATCACTCAGCCTTTTGGCATTAGCAGTAGGAGCCCATATAGTGCCAAAATTACAAAAGCTTGAAATTGCATTAGCATGGTGATTACATTTGAAAAGCAGAATGACACAGGCCTTAAGTAGCTGTGGCACCGGGTGGAGTTTTTGGGTTGTGTTTTGCACGCCACAGGCTTTTCAAAAAAACAAAAAAATATCCACCTTCTTCCCAGCAGCAGCATAAGGAAAGGGAGATGCACTGTGATGTAAGGGAGAGGGGGAACTCCACTTCTGATGGTGGGGTAGGATGGTGGGGTGGCCTTTGACATCGAATGTAAGGGGAGGGGATGCGCTGGACATATAATATTACAGATATAACCGGCCCTTTTGAGGGCAACCATAATGCTGATGCGGACCACGATGAAATTGAGTTTGACACCCCTGGTATAAAGAGATAGGAGAGGTATTGGTAACTGACAAGGGACCATTCAGCGCCCTGAAGCGACGGCGGGTGCCAGAAAGTCACCGCCGATCCAGGACTCATTCATTTTGATGAATGTGAGTCTGTCCACGGAGTCTGTGGACAGACGGGTCCTCTTGTCCGTGACCACCCCACCTGCCGCGCTGAATGTCCGCTCAGATAGTACGCTGGAGGGGGGGCAAGACAATAACTCCAGCGCATACTGAGCGAGCTCGCGGCAGGTGTCCAATCTGGCAACCCAGTACTCCATGGGGTCGTCGGTGCTCATACTGTCAGAAGCACTGACGGACCCCATGTAGTCTGCCACCATGTGGGCCAGCCGCTGGTGGTGATGGCTGCTGCTGCTGCTGCTGCTGCTGGTACTGGGTCGCTCAGTTTGCATGAACATCCTCATCTCACCCATTAGGTCCCCTGCTCGGCTGCTGATGTTGCTGCTGGGTGCAGCCACCTGCTGGGTGAGATGAGGGGGGACAACTGGAGGCCGGGGACTTGCCTGCTCCAAACGGCTGACTAGGCATGCCTGCAGTTCCTCCATCCGGGGCTGCCTCCGTCTGGCTGGGAGGAACTGCTCCAGTTTCCCCTTAAATCTGGGATCTACAAGGGTGGCCAGCCAAAACTCGTCCCTCTCCTTGATGGCTTTAACCCGGGGGTCCCTCCTGAGGCATCTCAGCATGTGGGCAGCCATGGGGAAGAGCACAGCCCGCTGTGACTCCTCATGGCTGCCTGGGTCCATGACGTCCGCTTCCTCGTCATGGAGGCGCTGCTGTTCGCGGTCAGTCATGCCAAACCCCCGGACTATCGGTGCCCCCAACACCGGCTCTCCCTCCTGACCAGGCCCTGACTCCAGGACGCCACCAGTCACCTCCTGATCATCATCATGATCCTCCTCCTCCTCCTCGTCCTGGCCTGGTCTTGGTGGAGCAGTGTTGCCTCCTCCTGCTCCACCAAGGCACTCTCCCCAGCTCCGAGCAGGCGATCTAGTGCCCTGTCCAGCAGGAACACTATAGGGAGCACGTCGTTGAGGCCGACATGCTCCCTGCTCACCATCTTGGTCGCCTGCTCAAAAGGGGCCAACACATGGCAGACCTGGTGTATCTGCCCCCACTCCAGACTGGTGATGTACGGGAGTGTGTGTTGTGATGGCCCGCCAGTGCCTTGCTCCAGCAGGTACTCCTTCACCGCCCTTCGCTGCTCCCACAACCTCTCCAGCATGTAGAGGCTGGAGTTCCACCGCGTCACACTGTCCACAATCAGCCTGTGAAGGGGCAGGCTGTTGTCCCGCTGCAACTTTGACAGGGACGCGGTAGCGGTTGGGGAGCGCCTGAAGTGGCTGGCAATCCTGCGTACCCTTAGCACTATGTCACTCAACCCGGGATAGGTGCGCAGGAACTTCTGCACCACTAGGTTGAGGACATGTGCCAGACAGGGCACGTGTGTCAGACTGCCAGCCTGGAGGGCGGAGAGGAGGTTGCTGCCATTGTCACAGACAACCAGACCTGCTTGGAGCCTTCGGGGTGTCAGCCACTTCTGGACCTGAGCCTGAAGTGCGCTCAGCACTTCTCGTCCAGTGTGTCTCCGTTCCCCTAAACTAACAAGCTGGAGCACGGCCTGACAGCGCACGTGCCCCACACTTGAATAGCTACGGGGGCGCTTGCTGGGAGGCTCAGCAGCTGCGGAGACAGTGGCTTGAGGGAGACCAGCACTTCTCCCCTGGACACCCCGGGGCGGCACCACAAAATCAGATGCCGCCAATCCCTCCCCGGCGCCTCGGAGGGAAACCCAATGGGCCGTGAAGCTTATGTAGCGCCCCTGCCCATGCCTGCTGGTCCAGCCATCCATTGTCAGATGCACCCTGTTGCTGACAGCATGATCCAGCGACAGGGTTACATTCTGCACAATGTGCTGGTGTAGGGCAGGGACACCAGTCCTGGCAAAGAAATGGCGGCTGGGGACACGCCATTGGGGTTGGGCCTGCTCCAACATCTGCCTGAAGGGGTTGCAGTCCACTATGTTAAAGGGAAGCAGATGTTGGGCAATAACCCTTGCCAGGAGCCCATTGAGGGAACGCACACGTCGGTCTGAAGGGGGGAAGGGAGTGTTGCGTTCAAAGGCGTCAGAAAGAGACGCCTGGCGCCGGACGGCAGTGCGGGACACCGAAGAGGAGGGTGATGATGTGGAGGTCTGGCTGTCGGTAGCAGTACCTCTACTAGAGGGAGCGGGGGGGCATGACCTGCTGGTAGCCGATGAAGCTGTGGCAGGGGCTGCTGTACCCTGCACACTTGTGGTGGTGGCGCTGCTACCACCAGCACGCTTCATCTGGTCATGCTCCTGCCAGTGATTAATCCGCAGGTGCTGGTTGAGTGCCGTGGTACCCACCCGAGCCAAACACTTCCCTCTCTTCACCTTGGCACGACAGAGCTGGCAGATGGCTACTGTCGGGTTATCTGCTACCAAGGTGAAGTAGGCCCAGAGAGGTGACTTCAGCGTCGCCCTCCTGTCAGATGGGGTGACGCTGACTTCCACCTGCTGGGACTCGGTGCGCACAGGTGGAGCTGCCTGCTGCTGCTGCTGCTGCTGCTGCTGCTGCTGACACCTCCTGCTGCCATCACCAGTGGAGACCCTGACGTTGGTCTCCCTGGTGACCTGGCGCACCGTTTCCCCAGGGTGCCTACCTTCCTCGTCGTCACTGATGCTGTGAACCGACGAGGCAGGTGGCACCCATGTTGGGTCACCCTCCTCTTCGCCCCCAGATATGTCAGACCCAGGGCTGACATGTGGTGGTCTGAAGGAGACATCTGACATGGAGCCGCTAGCCTGGCTCCGATGTCCCCTCACAGACGCATGGGTCTGACTAGGTGCTGGTGTTTCCTGCAGAAAACCACCAGCACCACCATGAAGGGAGGTCTCTGGGCTACTGACAGCCAGTACCCCATCCTCCTCCTCCTCCATTAACCCTTCAAAAAGGTCCTGACCATCAGCACATAAATCAATGTCTGCATGATCGAGGGCCTCCCCCAAGATATCCATGTCACTTTCACCATCAAACAGCATGAGGCTGGACTCGCTGGGGCTGGGTACTAAAGGCACCGGTGTACTGATGGTGGTGGTGCTACTTGGTGATGACTGAGTGGCACTGCTGTGCCCCATGTACTCCACCACTGCTGGAGCCTGTGAAGGCAATATCGGGCGGCTGCCCGAAGTAAAAAACTCCCGGATGAGGCGGACTCCCCTTCCACCCGATCCTCTACCAGTAGTAGGGGCGCGAGAGGTACCCCGTGCTGGCAGCGACCCAGCACTGGGAGTAACTCCCCTACCCCTGCTGCCACGACCACGGATGCTGCTCATGCTGATATGGGGGGGTGGGTAAACTTTATTGGGGGGGGGGGTAAATGTGATAATAGAAAAAACAGGCGCGCAGACAAACAACTAGTAGCTATGCCACTAAACAACAATTAAACGAAAGGTAAATTTTTTTAAATTTTTTTTTTTTTTTAAACTAACTAACTGACTGACAGACAACAGACAAAAACTGACTGGGCAACGAATAAGAGCAATAAAGAAACTAATATAGATAGAACAGTGACTCTGCTAACACAGCAGAGCCAGAGATCTGAATAAACTAAAAATAACTTTTTTTTTTTTTTTTTTTTTATAAAACAGATAACTATCTAACTAAATAAACACACTAAACTAAGCTAGCTAGCTTACAGAGGTGTACAAGTACACTCAAACCTATCTATCTAACACTAAATGAAACTGGAACACAAACACACAAATAGTAGCTTTAAAAAAAGCTGTTTGGTCTCTTCTTGCTTTTAAAAAAGCAGTTTAGAAATATAAGCACTAGCAGCTGCTAATACTCAAATGAACTGAACACTGAACAGGAGCACAGAACTGAAAGGCACTGCAATGCTGATGCAATATAACACAGAGCACAGAAACACTTCTCCCTCTATATCCACCTTGTGAATCTGCAATGAGCACATGCTGGCACTTAGTTTATATAATGGTCGTGAGGCAGCTTCCTATTGGTTGATGTGGAGGTTGCTAACCTCTGACACCTGTGGAAATGGAACTCTGATTGGCTGTGATGTGAATGAAGGGCGGGGAAAAAAATCGCGCGATATTGCTATTGCCGAATATTCGCATTGCGAATATTCGGCAGCATAAAAGGATCACATGCGCTACTCGGCCCAGGGTCCCTCTAATCATACCACCATTGCTTTTACACGTCGATGGAGATCACTAGCATGTGATCTGTGTTAAAAAAAATTTGAGAAAAATCCGAATATTCGACATTGCGAATATTCGGCACAATATTCGAGATATTGCGCGATTTCTCGAATATGCAATATTCGAGCCGAATATTCGCAATTCGAATATTCGTGAGCAACACTACAGATGAGCCCAAAAACAGAGAGTTTAGGGATTAAGTTTGTGTCAAACTCTTTGTGACCAACACTGCTTTTCTTGACCATTTCAAGTCATTTCTAACTTTCACATTTTTAGTGCGGTTTATGAAAGAAATTACAATTTATTAAAAAAAAAAAAAAAAAAAATTGGTATAATAAATAATACAGACAGTTCATTCATACATGACATTTATATATGTGAGGCTCAGTACCAGAAATTACCCTTCCATCAGGCTATGTACAGCTGTAAAAAAATAATAACATTTGCAATACTGAGGATAAAAGAAGTTTGCAAGTAACAGGATTTTGTAAATTGACTCCCTCTTCCATGCCAGCCAATAACCAACATTTTAGGTCACACTTCGCACACAGACAGGGCCGGATTTGCTCTCCCAGCCTCCCCAAGGCCAGGTTCCGCAATACACCCCCTCCCCGCCAACCGACCCCCCCCCCCCCAAATTAACGGAGAAAAGCAACCGGATGGCAGGGGTGGCACGGTTAGTTCAAATGCTATTTTTTTCTTTTTTTACTTTTTTATGACTTTTTTTATTTTGTAGCTTGTCGTTTACTTTTTTTGTTTAAATTTTTAATTACTTTTTTATTTTAATAATTTAATTATTATTTCTTATTTATTTATTTTTATCATTTTTTTTTACTTAACTTTTTTGCTATCACACAGGAGAAAATAATCCCATGTGTTATAGCAATTGGAGGTGACAGGTTCTCTTTATTGACCCTGTCACCTCCAAAACAGGAGTCCTACCACTGTGCTGGAACTCCTTTCACAGCTGAGATAGGAAGAGCACAGCTCACTCCTCTCACTGTGTAAATCGGCGGCAGGGACAGTCGCAGGAGACAAACTCGGTGGCACGGGGGAGGTTGGAGTCCCGAAAACAGAGCCAGTATGTGGCGAGAGGTATGTGGGGGGGAGTGAGGATGGACAGCAGCGCACGTTTTACAAGTGATTGCGGCGACATTGCCGCAATCACTTGTTAAAGAGCAAGCCGATTAAAGAAAGCAACCCTTAACTAGGCCTTGGTGGCCTTGTGGGAAATCCGGGTCTGCACACAGAGGCCTTTATTAAAGCTTTAGAATGTCCTTTAGCCAGTGAGGTACCTTTCTATTTTTCCTTTGAATCATCCCATTGAATTCTAAGTTGTGATATTTACCGAAGTTAGGGTCAGGTTAGCCTCTTTGCAGAGTGTGGCATAGTCACAGGTCACACAGAAAGTACCCAGGCAAAGGATTGTACCTGTTTTGAGGCAGTGCAATTATGCAAATTGATTGTATGACTGATTCCTAGGTCATCAGTGGCTAGTGTACTTCACAACTGCATAGAGAGGCCTGCTAACAGCAACAGGCACAAGAAATAAAACAAAATCTCTCCTACCCCTTAATTCTCATTTTTTGAGAAAATAACACAGTAGTTACTTTACTTCATCTGAGGTATACCAAAGCTTCTATTAAAGTGTTTGTTAACCCATACATAACAAACACTGCCAGCCCCTTTATTATAGGCAGGCATAGCACACTGCATTAGACTTTAACAAAAACGAGGCTTGCAAATACTGATTTAGAGCGATCCTCAGGACAGTCACGTGACCCGTGGGCCCTGTATACCTCTAAAACATACCTGCGCAGCCGAGGAGACCACATGGCCGCGCAGCCCCTCCTGCAGTAGTCTTGGAAACCAGCTGAGCCTTGTTTTTTTATAAAAGATTAAAAACAGTGTGCTATATCAATCTATAATAGAGGGGCTGGCAGGGACCATTTAGAATTTTAGTTTTTTTGTACGGAGGTACATTATTCATTTTTTTATACAGTAGCATTCCATATAACAAATGTTTTTTTTTTTTTGTTGTTGTTTTTTTGTTTTTATGAATTGACGTTTAGACTTATTTATGTAGTATTTACTGAGCTTTTTTATTTTTGCAGTAAATACTGCACAAACCTATAGTGAATTGAATTGAATTTTTCAATATCGCGTGTGATATTTGGGTAAGATGTGTCACATGACCCAAATATTGCATGCAATATTCTTTGGTGAATTCAGCCCATTGCCTTGGTGGCAGTGGCCTTGTACTTACAGCTCATTGCCACCAAGACAGGAAGTGGGGGGATGCAGTGGCCAGGCGGAAGGTGATTAATAGTTCTCTTACTCTTATAGTAGTTTATATATCAAGTGCTCAAACCCTTACGATTACTTAAATATTGCCCACACCTTTCTCTACTGACACCACTACTGCCAATATCATGTTAATTTTAATCACTTTTCTGCTAAAAATGCTTTGATTACACAACATTGTTTGCATTATATCATCGTTATGGTAAAAGTGAAATTTACTTTAATTGTATAATAAACTGTATACTAATCACTTTTTGTTTTTTATATAGAATTAGGAATCAAAAAAAGAAATCATACTAATAAAACCTATACTAACATATTCTAGAAAACATATAGTTAGCTATTTAATCCTAGTATGAACAGAAAGAGTGCATAATAAGCTTCACAGGCATATGGACAATGTCCAGGCTTTTACATTTAAATATTATTTGCCCATCTGCTCTAGCACTGTTCAGTTCCATGACATATAAGATGATTACCAATGATTAACAATGGAAAAGATACAGCATTTGCAGATTTCATGCATAATCTAATAAACATTAAGAGATGAACGAGTACAATAAAGATAAACCTCACTGTCTCACAAGCACTTAACAGGGCTGTTCTGTGGGTAACAGAAATTGCTCAATGTTACTGTCATTTTACTTACTAATTGAGGTCATCTGCACCACATGAAAATATACCAATAGGATATAAAAAGGGAAATAATCCCCAGTTATAACACCAACATCTTCACCAACCTTGCACCAACATTTTCTGACTGAATTGTGGGATAAAAAAGGGTCTGGTAGCATTCTGCCTTTGAGCTGGGGGCTTATGGGATTCAGGGAGTGCTCAAAAAAATAAAACATGTATATACTATAGGCGCCTCAAGTTAATTTCTTTAACATTTTTTATTATTTACGTGTAATCTAGGTTTTATTCAAAACAGATTTATCGGTAACATCAAAAATTACAAAGTAGTCAAGTGTCTTGGGCCTTAGAAGAGCATATATAATAATGTCACTGGTCAGCTGCAGGCAAGAGTAAAGCATTTCCTTTGTCTCTTGTCCCACTGTAAATATTTAGTGGAACTATTTTGCCACTGTAATATTATGAAAACAAGGTGGAAGGTATGAGGCCAATTTATTTGTGACTTATACTCATGAGTCATAATCCAAGGAATTAAATTACTGTCACATATCTTATGGCAGAGCCCGACATGTAAAGGGAGACCTCTCGTACAGCCCAGCCCACTGGGCCTTTGCCTAGGAATAGACATGTGCGGTAAATTTCGTTCCAAATTAAAATTCTGAAAATTTTCATTATTCAGAAATTCGGATGTATTTCCAAATTAGAATAGTACTGGATTTAAACAAATCAGAAATATTGAAATTTTAATTCAGACGAAAATCTAATTCAAATAGTTTTCGAATAGTTTCCGAATACTTTTGAAGTTGAATCATTTTACAATTTCCAAAGAGAACAAAATTAAATAGAAAATAAAGGAATGGAAAAGAAAAAAAAAATTTTTTTTTTTCTTTTCTATTCCTTTATTTAATTTTCTATTTTATTCTTTTTGGAAATTTAAAACATTTTTGAATTCGAAAACTATTCAAAATTGATTTGTAAACGTTTTGAATCGATTTAAAAACGAATAAACAAAATGAATCACAAAAATGAATTAAACAAATGAAACAAATTTAACTAAATAAACTTATGCAAATAACGAATAAAAACTAAACAAAACCATTATTTTTTCATTCTGCACATGTCTACCCAGGAACTGTGGCTGTGCTCTGGCCGGCTGGCAAAACCTATAGTGATTGTAATGTCTTGTTTATTTTTTTTAAATAACAAACATGTCATACTTACCTGCTCTGTGTAATGGTTTTGCACAGAGCAGCCTAGATCCTCCTATTCTCAGGTCCCTGGTTGGAGCTCCTGCCCCCTCCCCCCATTGGGTGCCCCCACAGCAAGCAGCTTGCTTTGGGGCACCCAAGCTGAACTGCAGCTCAGTGTGTTCATTCAGACACGCAGCTGGAGTTTGGCCTGCTTCCAATGGCACCGCTGCTGTGTCTCAGCCAATCAGGAGGGAGAGTTCCATATGGATATCACTGGACAGAGATGGGGCTTAAGTAAGTATCAGGGGCCTGAGGGGGACTGCTGTACACAGAAGGCTTTTTATCTACATTAAAATAAAACCTATGCCTTTACAGCCCCTTTAATTTATAAATTGACTAAACCAGGTTTAAAATTATCATCCAGAGAGTGACTGCATCCTATCAGATTCAGGCAGCAGTGGGTGCTGTTGCTACCTCAGTATAGATAAAAAAGGAAGGAAAATACTGTGCTACCACACTCAATAAATGAGCTGCTGACACTAAAATTATACAAGAAAGTTGTAAGGATTTCAAGGGGTTGTAAAGGATTTTTTTTCGTAATAAGCATCCTTTACCTGCAGATATTCCTCTTTTTCCTTTACAACTCCTTTAAGTGCAGCACTAGGTAAATAGTATAATATGTAATAATGAAAACATATACGTGACAGTGCACAATTAAACATTAATGGCATTGCCTGCAAAGCAAGACTAGTATGCAAAGTAGTGAGACAACATTTACATATTGAGAACCTAAATGTCCATTACACTGCATCAAGACATGCTTAGATGAGTCCAAAGTGGAAACATTGGGCCAGATTCAGAAAGAATTAGATTCCCGCAGAGTATCAGAGATACTCTACGCCGCCGTACTTTACCTGGCTCTAGGAGGAATTCAGAGAGATTTTAGCCCGTAAGGTGCGGCGGCGTAGTGTATTTCTCCCGGCGGAATCAAAATACGCGAATAGGGGGCGTGAGGCATTTCAATTAAGCGCGTCCCCGCCGCGATCGAACTGCGCATGCTCTGTTCAGAAATTTCCCGCCGTGCATTGCGCAAAATCACGTTGTTACGTCATTTTTTTTTGAGTAGCGTCGTTTATGGACATTCCTATTCCCGGACGACTTACGCAAAAAAAAAAAAAAAAATTGAAAGTCGACGCGGGAACGACGGCTATACTTAACATGGGCCGCGTAACGTTAGACCATCTAAAAGCTGGTTTAACTTTACGTAGCGAAAAAATGACGTACGCGATTGCGAACGACGCTCGTAACTTCGTGGATCTCCGTAAAAAGCTAATTTGCATACCCCGACGCTGAAAACAACGCGAACTCCACCCAGCAGGCCGCAAAAAGATCGCAGCGTAGAGCCGAAGGCGTACGAAGACGTAAGCCTGTCAGATCGAAGCCCAACGCCGCCGTATCATGGTTTGAGGATTCAAACTAGTGATACGGCGCGCAAAATTTGAAATTACTCCTGTCTAACACCAGTTAGACAGGCGTAATCGCTCTGTGAATCTGGGCCATTTTATTTTTCAAACTGTGTAAAATAAGTACGGTAGATATTCGGACTCCCAGCCATGGACAACTGTCAGAGGTATGTGCTCGATTCAGCAAAGTAACAATATAACAATTGTAGAAAAAAATGGTGGGACTTTTGAGGATTCTTTTTTAATATTACCATTATTATTATTGGCCCCTCTATAGAAGCAATGCAAGGATTAGAAATTAAATCTAATCTATCATTAGTTTATAGACTCAATGTGAGGAACCAAGGGCAAATCTATGCAAGGAGTTTACTTAAAGCGGAGCTCCACCCAGGAAAACAACATTTTCCCATGTTGTTTAAAAAAATGAAATAAAAAAAACCTGAAAATAAAATACTCACCCGAAATACCTGTTGCTATGCGGAAGTCCGTAATCTGCCTCTTCCACTCCGCGGTGCCTTTTCTTCTTGTCCTTCTCCTTGTGAATGGGGCACGCTGCTTTCTGGGAACTGTGTGTGTTCTCAGAGAGCAGCGCGCCCATTCACAAGCCAGCGTGAGACTCACGCAGTCTTCACTGCCTGTTTCCCATAGTGTGAATGGCGGCGCGGGACCCGGAGCGATCCTGGGACCGGCATCGGGGGGCCCATCAGCACGGGCAATTAGGACAAGGTAAGTGTCCTTATTTAAAGTCAGCAGCTACACTGTTAGTAGCTGCTGACTTTAAAAAAAAAAAATCGCGGCTGGAGCTCCGCTTTAATCATATATCTGCGCATCACCTAACTATGTCACCACGACAGCAGGAATGATTTAAATATTTAAACCAAATTTTATGGCTACAATTCAAAAGATAAATACTATACTTAAAAGTTGGGGGCACACCATTAGAACTAAGGTATGTGTAATTCAATCTGGGAGGAGAGCATGTGTAGTCTATTTTAATATAACATAAATGAAAAAATATTATTAAAAGCTGTAGAGAGTACCTTTGGTACATAATAATTAAGGAAAATAATGAAAGGAACAAATACTGTAGGTAAATTGATTATTAATATTGGAGAGTTGGAGGTTGGAAGAGGAGGGGAAGGGGGAGGGAGCCCCTCTTGGGATCCCCGCGGCTTGCACAGTTGAACCACAAGGAATATCCAAGTTTACATTGTAGTTCCTAGGAGGAATTGTGACATGATGTGTGGAAATGTGTTACATTGATATGGCTATGACAATTTATTTGAAAATAACTCTAACTATTTAGATGGCAACAACCAATGTCTGTTATCTCCTGATTAAGGATGAGCTCCGCGTTCGATTCGAACGTATGTTCGACTCAAACATTGTCTGTTCGTACGTTTGACGAAATTCGAACAAAACGGGTTATTCGCGCCAAATTTGAGTGGCACGCAATGGCCCATAATTCACTGCAGCATTGCGCGCTAATGATTGGCCAAACATGCACTATGACCCTGCATGCTTGGCCAATCACAGCGCACAAAAAACGGAGAGCCATAATTGGCCAAAGCCAGGGTGGCTTTGGTCAATTATGGCTCAGGGCTTTAGCACACACCCCACACTATATAAGGCCTGCCTTCTGGGCGGCCTTGTGTAGTGTGTTCCAGCGCTTAACAGAGATCAGTCAGAGAGATGGAGAGATAGTCTTTTTATATAGCTAGATAGAGCAGGCAGGCAGGCTAGTCAGTTTAGCTTGATTTACAGTGTGTAGAGGATATATATACATCCCTAGGAGTTGTACATATATGTATACACTGTATAGCTTAGCTAGATCAGTTCTTCCTAATTTACTGGCAGGCAGGTGATTGTGCTATTTAAAGACGTTATCACAGGTATTGACACTCAGCAGGTACAATATTTAAAGGAATTTTTCATTTTTTTTCTAATTTAAGCATCATTAAAATCACTGCTCCTGGAGCAGTGATTTTAATGATGCTTAAATTAAAATAAAAATAAAAATTCCTTTAAATATTGTACCTGCTGGGTGTCTATAGTTTGCCTGTGAAAACGTCTATGAGAACCGGGTCCTGCCCGAGGGAACATGTATCAATGGAAAAAAAAGTTTTAAAAAGGGTAGTTTTTTCAGGAGTCCTGCTTCTGAAAAAACGACAGTTTTTCTAACGATTTTTCCATTTATACATGTTCCCTCGACTTGGGACGACTTGGGGCAACTTTAAGTCGGATCCCAGGTCACCCCTGTGTAAACCGGCTCTAATAGGAATGGTACTCACAAATTAACACAATATTAAAATCGATTATCCACGAGCAGCGAGCTTGTCTGCTAGCATCACTTCTAGTTTACTTTGCTGTCCCTTTGGGAAATTTAAAGTGAAATAAATTTATTTGTTACCCATTTAATTTGCACTGTTTTGTACGCAGTTTGCGGCACGTTTATTGGAATTTATGCATCATTTTGCAGTTTGCACAGTTTGTATTTTCACAGCAACATATTTATATTGTTTAACCGCTTATAGACCGCCGCATGTACATTTACGTCGGCAGAATGGCACGTACAGGCACATTGGCTTAATTGTATGTGCCTGCCTAGACGTGGGTCGGGGGTCCGATCGGTACCCCCCCAGTACATGCGGCGGTTCCCGTGGCTGTCAGAGCGATCCGGTATGAGGGGGCGGCTGTTGGTTTTTATCCGTCCCCTCCAGATCGCTCCCAGCCAATTCAGGTCCTCCCCGCGTGTCACTTCCTGTGCCTATGTAATGTAAACATAGGCAGAGGAAGTGATGTCAGCTCTCCTCCGGTATTTTTAAACCGCCGAGAGGAGAGAAGACTCACACAGTAAGTCGCACCAACACTACACTGACACCACACACATAGGCACATTTAACCCCTTCCGATCACCCCCCTGTCACACTGTCACTGATTGCAGTGATCATATATTTACTGATCAATGCATTTAGTGTCAGTGTGACAGTTAGTGTGACAGGCAGTTAGTGTTAGGTTCAGGGTAGCCCCGTACCCCCCTAATAAAGTTTTAACCCCTTGATCACCGCCCTAGTTAACCCTTTCACCCCCTATTGCCAGAGTCACTAAGCAATCATTTTTCTGATCGCTGTATTAGTGTCACTGTTGCCGCTAGGTAGCTAATTTTTTTTTATTGCAATTTTTTTTACTAAAGACATGTGGCTGAATACATTTTGGCCTAAATGTTTGACTAAAATTTAGTTTATTCGATTTTTCTTAAAACAAAACTTTAAAAATATAATTTTTTTCAAAAATGTCGCTCTATTTTATAACAGCATTTTTGAATGAGTCTAATCTTAAAACTACTTTTATTAACCCTCCTGGTGGTATTCCCGAGTCTGACTCTGGGTTAAATTTTTGTGCTGCTTTTTTTTTTCTCCTTCCCCCTTTTTTTTTCTTCTTTCTTTCCCTTTTTCTTTTTCCTTTTTTTTTTTTGTTTTAGTCTGGAGGACAGTGGACCGGCCCTTTGTTTAGAATGTTTGGACGATAGTTTCATGTGTCAACTATTTTTCCTTTTTTTTTTCTCTTTTTATTGAATGAGGTATGAGCATGACTGGGTACTGAAGCCATCTGCTTGTCCGTTTTGGTTTTCTCCCCCTTACTTCACTGGGCCGTGGACGCAGTAGGATCCCATAGGGGCGTCCAGATCAGGGGAGGTCACCATGGGTCGTGGTTGGCCTTATAAATGCTTATATTTGCTCTACCTATTTCCCAATGTGGGAACTGTTTGGACCCACCTATTTCTATGTTGGGGAATGTATGTATTCTATATTTTGCAGATCGAGCTGCCCTTTGTCAGGCGCTCGGTCAGACTCTGTTTACTTTCTGTTTATACTTGTCTAAAAAATACAATAAAAACTTATTGAAACAAATTTTTGTGCTGCAATCGGTAACCCCGAGCCTGACTCGGGCTCGCCTCGCAGCATCCATAGGCAGGGTTTACTTACCTTGTCCCTGGATCCAGCGATGCCTCCCCGCTGTGTGAGCGAGCGGGTCCTCACTCGATTTACACAGTGCCCTGTGTGTCGCCGATCTCCGTTCCCTGAGACGTTACGACGTACGTGGTGGAAAACGGAGCCAAATTCAAAAAAGTAAACAAACACATTACATACAGTATACTGTAATCTTACAGATTACATTACTGTATGTAAAAAATACACACACCCTTTGTCCCTAGTGGTCTGTCCAGTGTCCTACATGCACTTTTATATAATAAAAATGGTTCTTTCTGCCTGCAAACTGGAGATTGTCCATAGTATTGGTATCGGGACTGATACCAAGTATTTGCGGGAGTACTTGTACTCCCGCAAATACCCCCGATGCCTAAATAGAATACTTGCCCCCTGCCGCCGCCGTATATCACAAAGCCGCCGCCGCTGCCGCGTTAATCACCGCGCGGGGAACATTAGAGTCAGCTTTCGTTTGAATAGCTGTTTTCCCCGCTGCGCATAGACACTCCCCCTTGCTCGGGATTGGACGGATCTGTCCAATCCCGAGAAAGGGGAAGTGTCTCTATACACAGCGTGGCAGGGAAAACAGCTTATTCAAACGAAAGCTGACTGTAATGTTCCCCGTGCGGTGATTAACGCGGTGGCGGCATCATTTAGGTATGGGGGACATGGCTGCATGTGGGGGGACATGGCTGGATATGTGGGGGACATGGCTGCAATATGTTTGGGGACATGGCTGCGTATATGGGGGACATGGCTGCGTATATGGGGGACATGGCTGCAATATGTTTGGAGACATGGCTGCATATGTTTGGGGATATGGCTGCAAATGTTTGGGGACATGGCTGCATTTATGGGGGACATGGCTGCAATATGTTTGGGGACATGGCTGCAATATGTTTGGGGACATGGCTGCATATGTTTGGGGACATGGCTGCGTATATGGGGGACATGGCTGCGTATATGGGGGACATGGCTGCAATATGTTTGGGGACATGGCTGCGTATATGGGGGACATGGCTGCGTATATGGGGGACATGGCTGCGTATATGGGGGACATGGCTGCAATATGTTTGGAGACATGGCTGCTTATGTTTGGGGATATGGCTGCAAATGTTTGGGGACATGGCTGCATTTATGGGGGACATGGCTGCAATATGTTTGGGGACATGGCTGCAATATGTTTGGGGACATGGCTGCAATATGTTTGGGGACATGGCTGCATATGTTTGGGGACATGGCTGCAATATGTTTGGGGACATGGCTGGATATGTTTGGGGACATGGCTGCATATGTTTGGGGACATGGCTGCATATGTGGGGGGACATGGCTGCATATGTTTGGGGACATGGCTGCATATGTGGGGGACATGGCTGCATATGTGGGGGACGTGGCTGCATATGTGGGGGGATATGGCTGCATTTGTGGGGGGACATGGCTGCATATGTGGGGGGACATGGCTGCATTTGGGGACACATTTTAAAAAAGTATCGGTATTGGGTATTGGCGAGTACATAAAAAAAGTATCGGTACTTGTACTCAGTCCTAAAAAAGTGGTATCGGGACAACCCTAGTCCATAGCAACCAAAAGTGTCCCTTTATGTCAAAAGTGGTTTTAGAGCAGCTAGAAAACAGCGATAATAAATTATAATCACTTGCAGAATTGAGCCATAGCGATTTGTGGGGAAATCCCTCATAAAAAAAAATAAAAGTAATGACAGGCCTACAATATAAGATGCCAAATTTCCTTGCAAAATAAAGGTACCGCTTTTAGCACCTAAAACCAGAAAGAATCATACCGCCAGGAAGGTTAATATAAAGTACTTATTTTATTACGTTTATTGTAACATGTTTCTCATACAAAGTGTTATGCTTCCGTACACATGGATAGAGGGCGGGTTTTGTCTCCTAACCGAGTTGCTTGTGTTCCTGCTGATCCACCTAGGTATTATTAAGCCTTTGCACCTTTCTGTTAGTGTAATGTGTCTTCACGAAAAAGCTGGACCCCTCTATTCATGCATGTGGTCTTTGCCACCATCTGAGTATTCCATATTCTGTATTGTTTGATCCTGTCTTCGTTTTCAGTGGTTTCCCTCTGGCTGTGAAGATTTATTCCCTTTGGGTTCCGTCCATGGTTGTTATTTACTGTTGCTATGTAGTCCCCATATTATTTAGTTGCCCTTCCCTGGACTCTTTCCAGCTCCAGCACATCCTTGGCAACCAGAACTGGACTGAATACAGATGCGACCGAACCAACATTTTATGAAGTGTCAGGATTATAATTTTATCTCTGAAGTAAATTCCCTTTTTAATACATGCTAATATTCTGCTGGCTTTGGTAGCCACATCTTTTTTTTTCATGTTGGTATATATATTTTTATAAGTGTATTTTTGTGCGTGTACTCGAGAGAGGAGCCGAACTGCAGGAGTAGGCAGGCCTCCCCCAGAGGCAATCTGCCATCTTTCTCCATGCCCCCACACAGTCCGCCCTACCTGCTCCGCTTTGAAGCCCAACGGGGCAGAGGGACTCCCCTATGAGGAAGTGAGAGGACCTAGCCCGCTCAGCCAGCCCTGTTAGTCCTTCGCCTCTCTTTTTTTTAGAGACCGTGTGGCCAAAGTGCGTGCATGTTAACCCAATTTCGAGTGTAAGTGTGGTGGTTTTTGTGGGAGGGGAGTGGGCGTACTAAGCGCAGGCTTACCTCACATAGCACACCCACCGGGAGCTGGGCTGAGACCACCAAACTCAATTCACATGCAGCCGAGACCGGGATCCGAACCCTTAGCTGCAGAGGTGAATGGCTTGTCAGCGCAGTGCCAATCGCATTAAGCCACCGCAGCTCCCCGCGGGTAGCCACATCTTGACACTGCATGTTATTGCTCAGTCTGTCTTCTACTAGGACCTCTAGATCCTTCTCTGTCCTGGGAGCCTGGGGGTTCTCCCCCTAATGAGTAACTTTTGTTAAACTTAATTTGCCATGTAGTAGCCCACGCCATTAATTTATTCAGGCCCTCTTATAACATTTCTATACTGAGTTCAAGCTGTTTATCCCATCCTCTATATGATTTATAAATAAAATAAAAATAATTGGTCCCAGGACAGAGCCGTGGGGTACCCCACTAACAACTCTAGACCAATCTGAGTACACGTTATTTATCACCACCATTAGGACTCACACCTGTAGCCAGTTTTCTATCCAAAAGCAAACCCTATGATCGATACCCACCGATCTCAGTTCATAGCTTAAGCGTTTATGGGGGACTGTGACTTATGCTTTTGCAAAATCCAGATACACCTTCTCCGGCCTACCTGTGTCCAAATGGCAGCTCACATCCTCGTTGAATGTTAATAGGTTTGTTTGGCAAGAGAGACCTTTCATAAACCCATGCTAATTACTGCTAATGATGATACTGTTTTCATCAGAAATTTTTTGGATATGATCCCTTATCATCCCCTCAAAAAGTTTACAAACTACCAATGTTAGTTGTTTCATTGGCCCGCTAGATCTTGAGTTTACAGTCTCAGGTGGTCTTACCTTCTGATCGTGACACAAAGAATATAAAAAATATTTACAAAGGAAAATAGGGATGTTTATACAGTTTGCATATGCATTTTTTTAAATGGAGAAACCAAATTAAAACCAAAAAAATGTCTACAGACAGTATATTACCTTTTTTAATATTGGAAAGAGTTAATTGAGGCTATTTTTTTTAAGTATTTTTTCTCTGTTTCCATAGCAACTCGTTGAGAAAAATAGATACATTTGTTTTGAATTGCTGTGATGTATGAGTTATTATTTCTTTGCTATGTATTATATCTCATGATTTTGCTCCAAAAAAAAATCTCCTAAAAATGTTCAATTATTAAAAATACGTGTTACTGAAAGGTGCAATGCTACTTTTTTTAATCTGAAATTCACATTAATCTGTTTAAAGCCCTAATTTCCTACCTTTTATACCCATTTCTTATTTTATCACCATCTCTGTGTAGAGAGGTTCCCAAAGTAGTGTGGCAGGCTGGCATTTACATGTAACTCTTGTGACAGAATCCTTGGCTTATAGTGTAAGAACAATTTGTGCACTGGTCACTTTAGTAGTTTTAATATTTTATTTGCTCACTAAGCTACTAATGGAGGGTTAGGGGTACAGGATACCCACAAACGAAAACAAGATTGCTTCTACTTGCTTTTACTAGCAGTTAATGAGCTTTTCCCTGGTAAGAGTAGCCAAATAGATTGTAATCCAAACAAGAGATAAGTGAGAAACATTTCCAATCAAACAGTTTATTTTATTGTTCAATTTAAGAGGTCTTCCTTATGGAAAGTGACATTAGTATAAACAGACTTATGCCACGTACACAAGGTTTCTAGTCGAAAATTCTGATCGTCTATAGCCAATTCCGACGCACAAAAATCCTACGCATGCTCTGAATCAATTCGACGCATGCTTGGAATCATTGAACATCATTTTTCTCGGCTCGTCTTAGTGTTGTACGTGACCGCGTTTTTGACGTTCGTAATTTCCGACAACATTTGTGTGACCGTGTGTATGCAAGACAAGTTTAAACAAACAATCCGTTGGAAAAAAAACACCATTTTGATGTTAGAATGTCTGATCGTGTGTATGCAGCATAAGAGAAAGAAATGTTTTGATTTCCAGAGGCTTTAAATTTGTATTGAATCAGTCATGTGAGGAGAGGAGGAGAACACCCAAAGTATGAATATTGGCAATCCTATATAACTATAGGAGAAAATATAAATTTACAGAAAGAAAGGTTTCTTTTGTTACTTCATACTCTATTAAATATAGTAAAATAATTAATATAATTAAAAAATAAATTGCCTATCCTCTTTTCAGACAGTAGTCTATAGGAAGTCCTCAGTGCGAGTTGCCATTTTTCTAGCAGAAGGGCCCATACATTAGGATTACTATTGTCATCTAGCCTATTTATGTCACATAATAGATCTACTAGGTCTTGAGTTTCCTCTTTTGGTTAATTTAAATGTGATATGACCAATGTGGTGTATGGCATACAATGCACAGTTTGTCTACTGCAATGCGTTGGCTGTACCCAGGCCCGGACTGGCCATAGGACATACCGGGAAAATGCCCGGTGGGCCGCGGCGGCCCGCGAACGGCCCTCGCGGCCCACGAACGTCCCCCGGGGGCTATTGAGCCTCACTGTGCCCATCAAATGCAGCCACTGGGCCCATCAAATGCTGCTACTGGGCCATCAATTGTCATCACTGTGCCATCAAACGCAGCCACTGTGCCAATGCTTTAAACGCAGCCACTGTGCCATCAATTGTCACCACTGTGCCATGCCATTAAACGCAGCCACTGTGCCATCAATTGTCACCACTGTGCCATGGCATCAAACGCAGCCACTGTGCCATGCCATCAAACACAGCCACTGTGCCACCAATTGTCACCACTATGCCATGCCATCAAACACAGCCATTGTGCCATCAATTGTCACCACTGTGCCATGCCAACAAATGCAGCCACTGTGCCATCAATTGTCACCACTGTGCCATGCCATCAAACGCAGCCACTTTGCCATCAATTGTCACCACTGTGCCATGCCATCAAATGCAGCCACTGTGCCATGCCATCAAACGCAGCCACTGTGCCATCAATTGTCACCACTGTGCCATGCCATCAAACACAGCAACTGTGCCATCAATTGTCACCACTGTGCCATGCCATCAAACGCAGCCACTGTGCCATGCCATAAAACGCAGCCACTGTGCTATGTCATCAAACACAGCCACTGTGCCCTTTAATTGTCGCCACTGTGCCAATTAATGCCACTGTGCCCTTTAATTGGTGCCACTGTGGCCATTGTTGCCACTGTGCCCATTGATGCCACTGTGCCCATTGATGCCAGTGTGTCCATTGATGCCAGTGTGCCCATTGATGCCACTGTGCCCATTGCCGCCACTGTGCCCATTGTCGCAGCTGAGCCAGAGGGGGCGGCTGAGCCAGAGGGAGCAGCGCCCTCTTTAGATGCACTGCCACTGTCTATCTCTCTATCTTCTTTCTTTATCTATCTTCCTTCCTTCCTTTCTTTCTATCTATCTATCTATGTTTATCTATCTATCTAGATCTATCTACCTATCTTCCTTCCTTCTCTTCTTTTTTTCTATCTTTATCTATCTTCCTTCCTTACTATCTCTATCTATCTATCTATCTATCTATCTATCTATCTATCTATCTATCTATCTATCTATCTATCTTCCTTCCTTTCTTTATCTACCTTTCTTTCTGTATCTATCTTCCTTCCTTCCCTTCTTGCTTTCTATCTTTCTTTCTCTATCTATCTATCTTCCTTCCCTTCTTTCTTTCTATATTATTCATTCTTTCTTTATCCATCTTCCTTCCTTTATATCTATCTATATCTATTCATCTATTTTCCTTCCTTCCCTTCTTTCTTTCTATCTTTATCTATCTTTCTTTCTTTATCTTCATTCCTTCCTTCCTTTCTATCTATCTATCTTCCTTCCTCCCCCTTCTTTCTTTGCATCCTTTATCTTTCTTTATCTTCCTTCCTTCCCTTCCATCTATCTATCTATCTATCTATCTATCTATCTATCTATCTATCTATCTATCTATCTATCTATCTATCTATCTATCTATCTATCTATCTATCTATCTTCCTTCCCTTCTTTCTTTCTATATAATTCATTCTTTCATTATC